>PVKN010021239.1:0-15607 GCA_004027915.1 Capromys pilorides
GGTTAGTCCTGCCTATTCTTATTAGTATCTTGAAGTTTACCTTTGTGAAGAATGGTGGGAGTTTGATGCAAAGTCAAACTCGGTGGATCGTGTTGTTCTACCTGCTTTCCAATCTCTGAATCCAAGGAGAAGTGCAATGTGGACAATTACATTTTTGCATACCATAAAATGGTAGCAAACAAGTTAAGACATAATATGTATGATAAGCAGAAATGTGCATCATCCTGTTTATAGCAATTCAATAAGACGAGTAAATATTTTATGATTCAGAAACAACATAAAGAGAACTTTAATGGAAGTCAACTTATAAATGCCTTTCTAAATAAGAATATTGTGAACAGCTAGTCATATCAAGATATCTGTCTGTTACATTGGAGAACTTGCAATTGTTCTCCAAGAATATGCTATGAACACTAAATATTTAATCAATTAATTATGAGGCTGCTATCATGCAAACCTTCTGCTAAGTGAATTGTGAGTCCATGTATCTGTATGCTGCATGTGAAAACACACACACACACATCTTTCTTTAAACCTATTTCTCTTTGTTCAAAGTGAATGACAACACTGCCAGCTGAAATTCTGAGCTAAGACTATTGTTACTGACCTTAGAGTGATTGGTATGATCTGATAGCCACCTTACTGAATATTTGATAAAATATGATTCACACTTTTATTAATGAACAAAATTAATATCTAATTATTGAGCAATTATTATATGCTCTACATGTGAGATAAGCCCTACAGGGAAATTCATTGTTCCCACTCTAATGTGATAATATTGTTTTTCAACACAGTACATACTAGCTCCAGAGGATATCTGGCCACATCCGGAGTCATCTTGGGTTGTCAGAACTCAGGGGAGTGATCATGTGACTGGCATCAAAGAACTGAAAGTAAAGAATGTTGGGGCACATCCTTCAGGGCAAAGGCATGCTCTGCAACAAAGAATTATCCAGCTCAGCATATCATAGTTCAAAGGTTCAGAAAACCTGCCTTAATTTAATATCCATTTAGTGGGTAAAAAAAAAAAAAAAAGGAACTTAGTAAATGAGTGAGATGCTCCAAATCACACTGATAACAAGTGGTTGAGCCAAAACACAAAGCATGGTCCAATTCCAATTCCAAAATCTATCTTTATCTCCACTATAGTGCTAACTGTGTTGAACTTCATTGTAAAGTCATTTGCCTCACTATACTTAATTCTATCATGCAGCAAACCCAGTGCTGTGGATCCGACTTCCTCTGTTTTGGTGTAGACAGGATGCCATCTCCTTCTTTGAACTTTCTAAGTCATTCGAATTCTCACCAGTAAGCTGGGAGCCTACTGGAACTGCAGATCTCCTATTTGTCCTGGCTTTCTATGATTGCAACGATGAGCCTTCCAAAGAGGTTGCCCGGGTGCCTCTCCATCCCTCCACAGGGTGTTAGATTAGACCTCCCCAAAGCTTTGCCCTTGTTCTTTTCTCTGCTTCTCAGCAAGCAGTAGAGAATTCCCTGGAGTGATCCCTGATGCTTTTGCCTCTTCTCTATGGAATAGATCACAGCCTTCAGTAATATTATCGATGATTTTTCAACCTCCAGGGAGCAACTCAAATACCACTGGGGAGAGAAAGCAGACTTGCCATTGCCCCTTCCCTCCAACTGGCTGTGGGGTATCAAGATATTCTATAGGGAAGCTACTAAGAGTTGACTCTCTCCCACTCTGAAGTAGTAAAGATTCCTAGGGGAAGAGATCCACAGCCTGACCTCCAAACCAAATAGCTGAGGGCCCACTGCATGTTGCCAGGTTACCTGCAGGCACCCCAGGGACCAATCTGAAACAGCCTAAACAAAACCAGCAGTCAGCAGGAAGCTACAGCCTCCATGCCCTGGTCATCTTATTTTTACATTCCTTACAGAAGTAACACACATGTCCCCAAAATAGCAGCTTTACCAAAGTGTAGCATCAGAAGCTCGAATTTGTCTCTAAATATAATTTCAAATAGAAGAACAATATTTCCTATTATGTGTCTTTTTGAAGCATTCCACTTTTTATGTAGAAGGTGGGATGGGTAAAAACATGCAAGAATAGGTGAAGATGTCGGAAGAACCAAATTCACTAATGAAGAGTCCATTCCACCACAGCATATTATGCTAATTACTATCAAGTTTCTCACTTTCAAAACACGGCCATGAGAACCATAGGAGATGGGTCTTCAGGCCCCAATTTAAGCATATCACTCTTGCAAACAGATTCTACTTACACATACTAATAGGACATGTGTCAGAATATGGGCTAGTCACTATAACCAAATCATTCATATTTACATCAAAGCCCCAACTTGAACAAAGTGTCTTCTTAATCTCTCTTCATACTTTCTTACCCCTGAGATACTGTATCCTCCACCTATAATATAAAGAAGTAAAGGAATATTTTGGCTCACAGTTTATAAATGTGTCATTCCATGGTCCTCTTTCTTGAAGGCAGGACAGCAGAGCAGAGGGATGTGGCAAAAGAAAAGCACCTTCACCACGTGGTGGCAGGAAGCAGAGAGCCACCAAGGAGGGGAGAGAGTCCCTTCTAGGCTGCACCCCTAATGACCTACCTCTTCCTTCCATCACATTAGTGGAATAAGCCACTGGTTCAGATCATGCCTCCATGGCCAAGTTACCTCCCAAATGTCCCATCTATTAGCACATGAGGCTTTTCAGGGACTTCTAGCTATAACCTGAAACATCCTGCCCTGGGCTCCCAAAAAGCTCAATTGCATTAGCTTATACAAAATAGTGTTAGTCCATCTCTAAGAGTTGCCAAATTCTAATGGTTTCAACACTGCTGAAAAGTCCAGGTTCAACCTCTCCTCTGAGATTTAAGGTAACTTCTTTTCTATGGGCTCCGTGAAAATAAAAAAGAGAGTTACATACAGAGGCACAGGGTAAACACTTCCACTCCAACAAGGTGAAATAAAGGGACAGACAGGTGTGGGACCATAGCAAGATGTAAACATAGCAGGGAGAACATTGCATCCCTTAGTTCCATGTCCAGCACCAGAGGAATCTGTGCTAAGATATGAACTCCAAGCTGTTGGGAGTCGCCATCCATATGGTGCTTGCAGGGGCTTGCAGCCCTCATGGTCTCTCTCTCTTAGGCTTGCTTTTCTCACTACTTGCAGTTGTTCTCAGACATTCTACGTTACTGGCTTCTCCAACTTTTGGAGCCTCCCCTGCACCTTCTGCTTCACACCAGCACCTTCACATACTGCCTTCCAGGAGTTACACGGGCTGACCTTCAAGGTCTTCTTCTGATGCTGGGGAAAACCTCTCTGAACACACAACTCTTACATTTTGAACAGGTATAAACCTAACATCACATGGTGGAGCTGAAGGTCTGTCATCAGTCTGATAAGTAGCTGAGCACGCTTGCATATTTGCTGTAGTTGCAGAGGCCTCTGAGTGCTTGGACAGTGGAACACAAAGGACTGGTTCCTAGAGAATCAACTTGCTAGGCTGCTGGCATTCTGGAGTGCCTTGGGGCTCTCCTCTAAGCAAAGTCTTGCAGCTGTCTTGAGACTGCAAAGCTGGGATCTTTCTGACTCCTATGTCTTTGAAAGATCTTTTGTACACCCAGGTCCAGAGTACTTGTGTTATTTTTATGCTAATCTTTTTTTAACTACCAACCTCTCTTCTACTTGATCTGTATTGCCTCAGATGTGCTGGAGTCTCCTTTCGGACCAAACTCCAAACTTTAAATCATCCAGCTGTGTGCAGTTTGCTCTTGATTTCTAACATAGATCCAGCTAAAGTCTCCAATAATATCAATGCCAGAGCCTCTCTATTAGGCTGCTTTGAAATCCGCTCTGCCAGATGAATTACTCCACTGTCCTTAATCTCAGTCTCCTGAGCAGTCTAAGGGCATGAGCAAAACGCAGAGAAATTTTCTGCCAGAAAATAATACATGAGACCTGGAGTCTAGGTGAAGTCGCTGTCTACTGAAACCTCTTGGTCTTGTGTTTTTCTACAGAACTGCTGTCAACATTCTCGTCTTCACAGCTCCAGCCAAAATCTCCCACCAAGTTCAGCTCAAAGCATTCTAGGGCTGCTTCTCCCTCTGCTATCTCCAAACCTTTCCAAACCCCACCACCAAGGCAGTTCCATATGGTCAAGTAGAAGCAGGGCAACAATACACTTTCTCTGGTATCAAAATCTGTCTTAGTTAATTTATTTGATTTTGAGACACAATGTGTGACATCCGCAACTTAAGGAAAGAGAAGTTTTCTCAACTCCTGGTTCATATTTCAATTCATTGTCAGCTGGCTCCATAGCATGGCAAAGGGACAGGGCAGAGGAAGCAAGGAGAAGGCTCACAGGAGGTAGAATGGAGATCACACCCTTCAGGCCATCACCCAGTGGCCCATTTGTTCTCATCAACAAGCGTAGCTATGAAATAAGCTACTGATGAATATCACACTCCTATTATTTAATCACCTCCCAAAAGCCTCATCTGAGAGCATACAAAGCTTTTGGAGGACATCTAGATATAAATTTAAGTGCTCTCTCACTAGTCATTTCTCAGACGTTTTCATAAAGATCAACATTATTCAATGTTGAATTCATATCTCTTACTTCCATCAAGTCTACTTCTTCCCAATAAAAATCCCAAGTCACAGAATTAGAGAATAGAAATTTTGCAGTGTCTGGAAACTAGACTTGGTCTATCAGTTAGAGCAAATTAGCTCCACCTTAATGTACTTGTTTTGCATTCTCTCTTGCATACTCCTGCCTTGTGGGCTCACCCCCACATGACTCTTCCTGGCCTGGCATGGTGGCTGCTTTACTTCCTTCTGAGAGAAGCAAGGAATTTCTCACTAGAAAAGCCAGTAGAGTTCAGAAGCACAAGCATGCTCTACATCACAGCAAGCATCAACAATAAGGTGATGAGAACCTCCTCTGGCCATGTTGCTTGGGGTGCTGGACACAGTCTCTTCCGTGTATCCCATGGGCCAAGTGACGAGTGAGTAGGCCCTGATTATGCCAGACTGGTGAAGTCGAGACCTTCTCATTGTGTGACAGTCAATCAAGTGCCTTAGAAATAAATCATATTGCTCTTCAAAACTGAAATACTGCGAAGATGGAGTCAGCTGTTTCTAGTGGAGATTTACGCTCATTCATCTCAAAATCATTCACTGCCTGTGGGCACCTCTATCAACTGAATACACACACACACACACACACACACACACACCACACACACATGCATCCCTTTTATTTTATGTATTTGCACATATTTAAGTAGTATCAAAGAGAGCCAGCTAAGCCACAGTGGAGTGTGGGCAGCTGACGCTGTCTCAAAGCTTCCCTCCTGGACATGTAAGTCTTCCAAACTGCCATAAGCAACTAGCAATCATTTGTCTTTCCCCTCATCACGTCTGAGTGCAGGCTGGTGTTCATATAGACCAGGATGTCCCAGCCAGGAAAAGACATCTGATGACTACCTCCCCTCCTCCAAGCCTGGCTCAACGCTTGCGACTCCACGAGGCGTGGATGCGGGTCTCCAGAGGTGAAGGGAGCAGGAATCAGCCTACTGAGCTGCCTTGCCCACAGCATAGTATAATATTAATTAGTCACCTTCCTTATTATTCAGTCAAAATATGCCAGACTGAAATAAATTACATTCTTAGCACATATTTCACACCCCTGGATCAAGTCTTGCAAGGGTTTTCTTTTATTATTTATAAGATCATGTGCTGTCTTCCTGCTGAAAATGAGATGGTCTGCATGAGGAAAAAGGTAAAAGAAATGCAGAGAAATGAAACAATCAGATATTCCCTAATGATATTTAAAAATAGAAAATTTGCTACTGTTACATACAGCATGTTCCATCTTTTGAGATTTAATGGTTCTCTTGTGGTTTAATGGAGAATTACTTTCAGTAATTGATTATTAAAATTTAAAATTGCTAACCATCTTCATTATTAGATGAGCGAACATGTTATCCTTGTAATTAAAAAAGCCTGAGCCTCACTTTCATCCTGTTGACAGAGCAGGCAGACTGTCTCCACACTCAGACTTGACGGTTTCAGGCTTCATGTTTGACAAAAATAGCCAGCCAGTCATTTGATGATGAAAATGCAGAACATCCACAGAGACTGAGCAGAAAATATAATGAACAAAAAAATAAAATAATAAAAAGCCCTACAAGCTAATTAAAGTTTTCAGTCCTGACTCATTAAATGCTATGCATCACTTATGTGATATTTCAATGCGCGATGCTCAGGTAACACAGGGCACTGTCACTGTTTCTCTGCCTTCCTCATCCCCTCCCCCTAAGCAGCTCCCCCGTGCTCCTCCACATGCGGCAGCCTTCCCTGTAGCACTTGGCCTCAGATGTTTGCTGGTGCAGATTGTTGGTTCAGGCAGCACAACACAGAGTGGCATTTGGGGGTATAGCTCAGTGGGTAGAGCATTTGACTGCACAAAGAGTGGCACTAGAAAATTCCAGGGCAACACCCTGTTATCTAGAATATATTCAGGGTGACTCTCGGTTCTGCTATGGAGTGCTCCAAGGTTTAAGCTCTAAGCTACGTCAAAAGAGTGGTACCTCAAAATCTTTGTGGAAAAGGCCATATCCTGAGAGACAAATCTTTGCCAATCAGTTATGTGAGTGTTTGTCTGGACAGGAGCTTGAATTCTCCTGCAGGGTTTCATCAGACAAGGGTGTCCCCTTGGGGTAGCCACATTCAGTAATTTCCAAAAGGAACTTAAGAACTGTCAATTAAAACAGCCTGCCCAAAAAGACATATTCACCACTCAAGCCTCAGACAGGTGTCAGCCTTGAACAAAGCAAATCTGGTGGACTCAAGAAGCACAAATATGAGTGAAGCAAAGGGTTTTGTTCATAAAGATTTATTCTGGACATCATCAAGAAAAGTGTCTTGCAGCAGCATTCCCATAAAGTCTCAATCATTTAGCTAATAGAATTTCTATTTCCAGTGTCAATTTTTGAAGATTAACTTCTTATCAATGAATTACCAATGTTTTTTAAGATCCTTTCTCTCAAGGTTGTCTTCTCTGATTCAACCCAGGCAACCTTGATTATTCTTTAATGCAAATTGTCACCTTACCCTTTGTTGACATTCAGAGATTACAATATCACTGGGCAGTATTTAGACCATGCTGTGAAACTATTCTCATGTATTTGTCCTTGTGTTTGTCTTTCCAATTAGATTATATAACCCTCAAGTGTAAGAACAATTTCTTTTATTTCCTCTGCTATTTCCACACACCTACCGCCTCTTACCTGATGAGCTCAATGGACATCAGGGCCTACCACTCATCTTATTTGCTTACAGAGTTAGAGATGGAGGTTTGACAAGAAGCTGAGTTCTTTTCATTCTAATTAAATATAACCTTGAATTCAGGTTACATATAAATATAACCTTGAATTTAGGATCCATACAGACTAGATCAGCTTTTTTCAACCACTGAATTATTTTCTCAGCCCTCACAGAGATGGGAAATAGCTAGCTCCATTCTACATACTTATGACATAAGTAAATTCATTACGTCAATAAGCACTAAGAATTAACTCTCTGAACTTGTTGAGGAAAGCTGGTGTAGTGTTCTTTTGGGTTACTTTTAATAATTTCACAAAATCAGTAACAAATAAGATATCTTACCTCTTCCATGGCCTTCCTTGCTAGGTGATGTAAAATATAAAATGCCAGCCCATCTTTAAGACCCTGTCATTCCACTCATAATCCTCATAATCACTTCCCTGTGATCAAACGCCATGGCATCTTATCTATCCTAATGAATCATCCCTCCCTCTTCTTTCAGGTACTGTATGCTGATAACATAATTCAGATTTATATTTTCTTTCACCTCTCTTAGCACCTAGCAGAGTATTTTCAGTACACAAGAGGTTATAGTATACATCATCTTCATAATGAATGAAACTGAGAAATAGGCTCACTCTGGATTTTGGTTCATTTCTCAATTGCCTTTCATAAATTTTATTCAGAATGAAAATAATTATTCAATGCAAGTGTGCTGATTAAGAGTCTAGAAAATATTTCTTTTCATATACCTGAAAATTTATCTCTGAAATAAATTCTAATATTCCCAGATTCTGATAGTCTAATGGTAATTTCAGTTTTAGTTTCTCAGGCTATCACCTCTGAGTCATTCTGAATTTCCCTTTTTTTCCTGTACCCTTACCCAGTTCATCCATGGGTCTTCTGTAAGCATATATTCAAATCATTTCTCATCATCTTTACTGCAATCACTTTGTTCCAAAGCACTACCATCCATTCCCTGGGTGATCCTGGCCCTTAACAGCACTCCCCATTTAATTACCAGAAATATCCTTTTGCAACATCATTGGGTTCAAAATCATTGTCCATCCATTTCATCCAGTGAGTCCCTTCTTCATCATAATTGCCTACAAAGGCTACAACATCAGCCTATACCTCCTCATCTTTACTGTGTTTCCCCTCCTGTGCTGAATCCAGGCATACCAGCCACCTTGGTATCCTAACCAAGCCCTCTACTGTCTCAAGAAATGCCCCAAGGGCTTTGTAATTGCTCTTTCCTAAGCCTTGATACAACTCCCCAACAGAAATGGAAATAGAAGCTAACTCCCTTGTTTCTTCAGAGTACTCTTCAAATTTTACCTCATTATCAAGACCTTCAAAATGTGTACATCTTTTTCTGTAACTGCTTTGACCAGTTAATTTATCAAGGCAGTTTAAAAGGAGAAATGAATACCATTGTAAGCTATTTGCTAAATATCCTCATGTCAGAAGCAAGCCCAGAGGCTGACAGTTTGAATGAATAATTTGGGCACATTTGGGAATGCCATGGCTCCTTAGGGAATGACTACCAAAGACTCATTTCCTATTGCAGCTTCTTTATGTCTCATCTTTCACCTTCTACAAGTGATAAGAATGAAGAAGTCATCCCAGAAAGTTATAAACAACTAACAAAATTGTTTATAGTGCTCCAAATTAGTTTCTACACTGATTTGAGCTTCTATTCAAGGCTCATAAAGGAAGGAAAGGGGGAAAAGAAAAGAGTGAGATGGAAAGAAGAAAGGAAGAGAAAAAAATTCAAAATTCTCATTTACTACTTCTTTGTAGTCAGAGAAATCAGAGTGAAACAAATCATTAAGCAAATTAGGTTCCTATCCCACAATGAGCCTTAATTTTTTATTTATATCTTATTCTTTCTAGTCTTCCAATACAAGACACAGTCCTGAAAGCAACATAACTGACAACAGTCCATGGCTCTCACAACTTTCTAGAAAATACTTCATTTTCCCAAAGCCTTACAACCTAGCAAGTTATGGGAACAAGACCACAGCAAAGCTTTGTGGTAGAGAGGAACACTTTGTAGTAGAAACATTCCTTAATTAGAGATTTTCTACAATTTTTTGTTTTAATTTCCCAAATCTCTAAAATTTGGCTCTGGATTTAGCACTGGCTGATTGACCCTTTTGTTTTATGGGTCTAGAGAGATTAAATGATTTGTTCAAGATGTACAGTTTGTTACCAGTGAAGCTGGGAATAAAACTAAAGCATTCTTCATTCCCGAGCCACTATTCCTTGTACTTTGCAGTGTTGCATGGCTTAGCGATGACTGTGATATTTCGGTCCTCAGCAAAAATCTAGTATCAACGAACTACCTACAACATTGTAAGCCAAACCTTGAAACCAAATAATAATATGAAAATGATTATAATCCTACTTATAAAGCAATACATCTTACAATTTCCAAACTATGATCTTTAGTTTACAAATTAATGCAAACTGTCCTCAAAAGAATGCTCCACAAATCATATTTTTAAAATTGCATGAATATTAATGAGTAATATTTAAACAATTCAGCATGCTCCCTAGGAAAGATTAGAAAAGTCACTGTGTCTTCTTACAAGTATTAATGCAATAATGCTCTCAACATCTATGTTAGATTCCTCCAAATTGGTTTGATGTACCAACCATTACACGTTTCTCTATCTCTTCTCATATTCATATCTGAAGTCCATAATGCTCTTTGCTATATTCCATGTGTCAGCACAGATGAACGCCATCTCAGAGCTCTGGAAATGGCAAAGAGTGAATAATTAAGATCAGACATCAAGACACTGACATGTCATTCACTGATAACACAGAGGGACAGGATGCCAATAGTACTTTCTAAATATGCCACCAAGGGTTATTGGTGGAAGGATTTCCTAGATTCTTAATAAAATTGGCCTCCATATAATAGATACTACCAGGTGGTACCAGCCTTTTATGGTGTAACTTACATCAAAATTATCAAGGGAAGTAATAAGAAAAAAAGGTATTGTCCATTTATCTATGGAGTAGAAAACTGTCTATTCTATGAAATCTGAATGGAGTCACACATTTGGTCTCTGGCCAAAAGTATATCCCTCAATCCTGTCACATTGCCTGAAATCCTACCATTCTTGCCTGAGTCCTTTGTATCTTGAATCTGCTTTAAGATTTCACCAAACTCACTAAAATACATACAAAAATTGTCTCACAGATCAGGCCCTTAAATACTGGAATACAAGCTAAATCAGGACTAAGAACAATGATAATTCAGGGGAGATTTAAAAACAATCAGCACACATACATTTCCTTACATGAACATGTGCCAAGGACTATCTAACATGGCAAGATGTTGAGTAGGACTTTACTGGCTGCCTTCAAACAGGTATCAGGGTCTACATTTAAAGCTAACAAGACAAAAATCTCCAAAGTCTAAAGAAAATCAGCATCATGCTAGGCCAGGCAGCCTAACCTTAGGACAAAGAAGTTCAGCATCCTTAGTAAGTAACTAAAACCTGACTTCTGGAAGGACAGATCCTCCATCAAACTTTCAAATTAGTTTATTCTTGCAGGGGCATGGAAGGACCTGAATTTTTTAAAACCTAACTGAGATGGTGTGGCTTGATACTCTGAATATCTACTAATGTGTTTGAAGAACCAGTTATATAGCTGGGTATGATGGCACATGCCTGTAATCCTGGCACTAACGAGGCTAAAACAGAAAGATCACTGCAGGTTCAAGGCCAGCCTGGGCAACATAGTGAGTTCAAGGCCAAATTGGACAAAAATATATATAAAATCCTTATCTTTTTTCTCTTTCCTAAATACCAAATGTTATAATAAACTCACCAACTGGGAAGTCCTATCTCTAGCTGACTCAATCTCATTAATGCTCAAATTCCTAAAATCTTGTAGGGTTGTCTGCTGTGTACACTTCTACCACATAGTCATTTAGGTCATTGTGTGAGATTGGGAAGTTAAGAGAGAAAGAAGCACTATGGAGCACACTCCTGAAGGCAACATGGAAGCTGTTGAAGACAAGCGAGATAGCAAGTGCTGCAACTGCCAGGCGTCTCTCACTGCTGCAGCAAGCTCCCATGGCCTTCCAAGGCCACGGTCTGAGGGGCTCATGCAAGGGGACTGCAGAACGGGGGGCCCCAACAGCCTAGGTGCCTGTCACAGCAGCTAAACTGAATAGCTCCACATTGTATTATATTTATCAATATATCTGACCATGAGTAAGTGGAGGAAAAACTTACCCTAGATCCTCAGTAAAAACTCTGCTTCTGATTAGATAAACCCTTGATTAGATTTAAAATGGCCCACAGCATGGCAAAAAAAAAAAAAAAAAAAAGGAGCAGTGAAAACCCAAAGTTCAATGAAGCCTGGAACACCGTCTTTCTGGCCAAACCCCTTCAATCCAGACTGAACAGGGATTCAACCCAAGAAGCAGCAGATCCTTTGGAGAAAAGCTGTTTTATGACCACCCCAAGGGGACAATACTGCCACCAGGGACAGATTCAACAAACCTAGGCAGATAGAGTGGGGAAAGGCTCTACTCACTCAACAGAATTTCCTAGTACTTCCATAAATGTCAATAAACACTGGTCGAAGGAGCATATGATGTTCCAATATATTCTGGTATAAAAGTTATAACCAAGGGAGCCTTAAAATAAAAGTACTGGAGGGAGACGGGTGAGCCTGTGGAGGAAGACTAGGCTGCTCCCACAGGCAGAATATAAATGCACAGAGGGCCTCAGGCATCCTGAAGCCAATTGAATAATCTGTTTCATTGACACAATTATTAAATCATTGATTAGTGTGCTGAGTTGTCTGTATCATTGTCTTTATTGCAGGTGAATTGTAGCCATTGCCAGCTGTTTCCGCAGCAAGTTCTTCAGCTGCAGAAAAGCTGGCATGCTGCCCAGATACAGCCAGGGAGCCCCACTGCTTCAAAGTGTTTTCTCTTTCCCCCAGCGAGTGCTTCTCCCTGTCAAGACACGGTTTCCCTGCGCTCTCATCATTACAACAATAGAATCCATAAAACCAAGCACAGAAACAAAGAGATAACTTATTGGCAACTAATGAAACACAGAAAGATTGTTCAAGCAGTGTAAATGCAAAAGGGCTTTGAACCAGTTTAAATGATCTACTCCTATTTCATGGCTCCATTGTTAACAGGCAAGTGTCTCGGCGCCATAAAATTACACCGTCTTTGCCTTAAAGTTCAGTCCTTTTATTTCCTCTCCACGTAGAACTCTGTTTGGACTGCAGGTTTGCTTTCTGTCCCCCTGTCCACATTCTACTCATGAAGAAAATCTGGTCCATTTAACGGTTTTTCTGAGACATTTTCCCCAAACGTTATAGATTTTGTTGAGATTTCCTTCCTTTCTATTCCTCCAATAATTTAAATATGTGTCACTCTGTCAGCTGATAGGAGGGTAAGTAGGGGAAATTTGAGAAGCCACACTACATCATCTAGTCCCTAAAAGTGCCTTCTGGTTCCAGGTGAACTCTGAGAAACTATCTAAGCCAACTCTCCAATTGGTCTCAGCAGTGATTCAGTGTTTCCCTATGGGGTGAAATACATTTTCATCCCTGGTGCTGAGAGAAAAGCACAGCTCTTGGTGTCAGGCCAACCAAGACTCAAGCTCTAGATCAAAAATCAAGATGTACAGCCATGACTTTTGCTTTGCATGTTTAACCCTTTGAGACATGGATCTCTAATTTATAGAACAGAAATGATGGCACCTACCTCACCATGAGAGGTATACCCAATACCTGATACATAATCATCTTCTTCTACAATATCATTATCTGTTCCCTGGGACTTTATCAGATGGCACTCATTGTCATTGCTAACTTAGTCTTCTCTGCGCAAAAGGATGTTAAGTCTCTTCACTGCAGTGGGTTCTCTATATTAAGGCTAAAACTATATGCATTTTTTAAACATTTCTTAAAATGCTAAGTTTAGAATGGAAGAAATTTAGTTGATTTTATATACAAATAGGAGAATAATGAGCTAACAAGCTCAGGTAGCTGATTCCAGCAATATGATCATTCTCTATGGATGCTGTGATATGAAGTTATAAAATAAAATCGTGACCATGTATAGCTCAGATATACAACTACTACAACAATATCTTCGTATATTCCTGTCTGAGAGTTCAAATCAGTTCTTTCAGTGTCTTGACATGGTCTGCTTAAGTCTGGAGATGAGTGTCCTAACACAGCCAGGCACATCTTTTTTAAACGACAGAGACCATCATCTATCATGTTAGTTTGCTAGGTTTATGCCAAATCGTAGCTAAAAACACCAAAGGTTAGGTTCTTCACTTTCAGCAAAGAATTTGCCTATCAAGAATATAAAATTGCACCTCAACACAGGAGCAGAGGGATTCTTGTAAGGCTTTCACGTTCTCCAGTCCTGCCTCCACGTAACACTACATGGGCAGCTTACCATATGAAGTACAAAATACGTCACAGATCAGCCTCTTCCATTTAAGTATCCATTTCAACGCTATACATGGTCTCTCTTTGAAATCGAACTACTGATGCAAATAAACTTTCCAACTTTCAAACTTTCCAATTTGTATCCCTTGTGTCCGTTCCACATATAGAAAATTCAAAACCACCAATAACTAAGAAATACATTAGATAATCATAGAATTTTTCAGTGCTAAAAGGGACCTTAGAGATCATTTAGTTCAACTGCCTCATTTTAACAGATGAGGAGGCTGATGTCAGCGGAAGAATAGAGCTTAGGGGTAAACCAGGGTTCATTAACTCATTTTAGAAAAGACCTGTTTTTGTACTTAGAATAAATGATTAAATGATTCCAATTTCATGCCATCTCCTTTATTCAGGAAGTTTACTATTCGCCTTCTTCTTTTGTCTGTGTAACCATGACAATTTCTGGGAATAATATAGCTATCAGTATAAAAATAGTCTCATTTAGCATCAACAAGGAGCTTGCCAATCAGCATGGGCCTCATAAAGAGTGATCAGCACCTTCCCTGCCTTACAAGATCAACACGCATGCTCTCGGACTCCTCCCTGGGCTGGCTTGTTCCTCTTTGGAAACTGTATCCGTCACAGTTTGACAGCCAGGCTTTACAAGTGGAATCCTACCTCAGAGAGCCGTGTTCTCAACTAGGCTCAAGTGGATCTTGCCCTGGGATTTCTGGACTGCCTCTGCTTCTGAGAATGCCTAGTGTTACATCTAAAGCAAAAGCGAACATTTTTCTCTGTGTGTATATAGTAAAAGACAGAAAAAACTTGGCGTCACTTAGAAATTGACACACTTATTAGCAAGAATACTTTAGAGAAACTTGACATGTGTTCAGGTTCTTTCTTTGATTTTTCTACAGTTACTCTTACCTTGTCCTCATGAACAATTTGATGATTTGTATAAATATGTGTTCCATAGAAAAGAGTTTATCAAGGTATTTCAGGGACATTTTCTCTTCCTTTTCAAAACAAACTCAAACCAAGTAAAATGAAAATTAGGAACTGAGCCAGCAAAAGACTATAATCTTTGGCTGGGCTTACTGTCTAAAAGAATAAACTAGGGGCCAGGGATATAGCTCTCCAGTTTCAATGCCTGCCTGGCAAGCACAAGGCACTGAGTTCAACCCCACTACCAAAAAGACAGAGACAGAGAGAGAAAGAGTAAAGCAAAAGAGAAAATTATGTTGAGTTGCCCAATTGAGCTACATGAAAAGAGGGGGAAAATGGTTGGAATAATTCTCAAAAAACTACCTCTAAAATGGAAAGTTTTCACAATCTACCAGAAATGAATCCACAAGTAATGAGTAATATATTAATATTTTTGAAAAATGAAAAAGAAATTCAGTGCAAAAAGAACAGGATTTTCAGCCAATAGCACAGGGAAAAGTGTGTATCCTTATTCCTTCTTTCTCAAACATAAATGACCATTGACAAAAAATTTCATCATATGAAAAATTCAGTCAAGGGAGCCAGGGAGATAGCTCTATAGAATAAGGTCTTGCTTGCAAGCACAGGGTCCTGAGTTCAATCCCGGTACTGAAAAAAAAAATGCAGTCAAAATGTACTCATAGATCTGAGTGTAAACCAAAATCTATAAAATTTCTCAAAGGAAACAAAAAAAATTTGTTATTGTGGCTTAGGAAAAACAGATAAAATAGAAAACTGATAAAGTGTACTTCATCAAAATTAAGAAGTTCTCTCCAAAAGATCCTATTGGAGAATGAAATCCAGACATGGACTGGCAGAAACACTGAAAATCACATTTCTTATAAAGGATTTTA
>PVKN010021240.1:0-15609 GCA_004027915.1 Capromys pilorides
TTCGTATCACACTGGAATGCTACTGATGTTTGCATATTGGCTTTCTACCCTGCTATACAGTTGAATTTGGCTATTCTGTAATTCCAGGGTATTTTCATGAAGTTTTTTGGAGGGATCTTGCAAATAATGACATTTTGACTTTGTCTTTTCATATATAAATGTATTCCTTTTATTTATTTATTTTTTCTCTTGTCTGATTGCTTTGGTGAATGTTTTGAGGACTTTATTGAATAGGATAGTGGACATCTTTGTCTTGTTCCTGATTTTAGGAGGAAAGCTTTTAGTTTTCATTCATTTAATGTATCAGCAGGTTTGCCATAAATGGCTTTCACAGTAATTTGAAAATCTAAACGGTATTACTATTAACCAGCAAAGGCACGAACAACAAGTTATACTTAGTTGTTTGTGTGATGATAGGAGTGAAACCAAGGGCTTTTTTGTGCTCTAAAATTTAGTGCTTCACACCTTTATACCCAGCCTTCACAAGGGTAAAGGTACAGCATAAGCCTAATCTCTGCATAATCTTCTACTGATAACGAGTAAGTTTACAATGCATAGCCAACCTTGTACGTTATAGTCTGGCAGTTTTCATCCACCGAAGAATTAAGGATTGGAAACTGCAGTAATCCCAAAGAAGCAGCCTGTTTCAACAGAAAGAGAATGCAACATTGGTAATTTCAGCTCTTAAAAGACAGAGGATTAAAAGCAACGAAATGTAAGAAAGGACAAGTATTTAGGCTGAATTTAGTTTTAAGTCTGCGTATACTGAGGCACATTCTCATGGCTAGCTCTAAGCAGCATAAAATTAGGTCATCCTGATCATCTAAGAATAAAAAATAGATGGGGGTCGGAGTACATGCCTATAATCCCAGCTACACAGGCAGCTGAGACAGAAAGTCTGCAAGTTCACAGCCAGCTAGGCAACTAAGCTAGACCCAATGTCAAAATAAAAAGAGTTGGGAGATAAAATTCATTGTTCCCTTAGGTCAATCACCAGCCCCCACCCCCCAAAAAAGGAAAAATTAAAAAATACTACAGATTGTTTGTAAACATCAAGGCGATTTTCAAAATAATTATACAGACTGAACAAACTTCCAAAGAAAATGTCGCAGTTCTGACTTCTTCATTTTCATATAATATCTTAACTTTTCCATGAGAAGCAAACCAGTGGAAGCTGGGGATACAGCTCAGTGGCAAAAGTGCCTGCTTGGCAAGTACAAGGTCCTCAGTTTGACTGCTGACATAAAAAACAAAAACAAAACAAAATAATAGCAATCAAAATGCAAAAAAGTAGATAAGCAATTTCCCTGTGTCGAAATGCACTGAAGACAGGACCTGGGTGTTCCACCTGGTGGCCTTGCAAGCGAGGGTCAGAGCTGGCTCCGATATTTACATCAGAGTCCAATCCCACTGCGGCGGAGCTGACAATGACGTACTGCCGTTTCCTCTGCTCTGCCTTCCCTCTTAGGCTCTTTCGTGCCCAAGACATTCCTTCCTTGTCTAAATTCGTATTTCCCTACCTGTACCCAAAATGTTCTTGATACTTGAAAGTTTTTCTGTCCACCCAGGAACTAACTCCGTATTTGGTGTCCATGCTTTAGATTACACTTAAACAGGCATCAAAATAAAAATGCTTATGATTGTTCTTTAAAAAAAAAATTCTCTTTCTTGACTGCCTTGTCTTTTTTTCCCATTGTGTTATTTTTATCTGTGGGTTGCTAGTCTTCAAAGAAGAAAAAATCAAATCAAATCTTTGAATTAGACAGTTAAGGAAAGAGTTTAAATATACAGAGTGGATTTTTTTTTTTCTTTTCTTTTCTTTCTTTTTTTGTCTTTTTGAGACAGGGTCTCACTATGCAGTTGAAGCTGGTCTTGAGCTCACTTTTGTAGCCCAGGTTGGTCTCAAACTCACACTGATCCTCCTGCCTCAGCCTCCCAAGTGCTGGGATTATAGGTGTCCGCCACCACACCTGGCTACAGAGTGGGTTTTCATAGTGAATGATTTATTAAGAAGTAGCTCAGTGAAAGACAAATATAACAAAAACATTTGCTGTAAATTCCCTAGTCCTTATGACTTGGAAGTTTCAGCCAGCATTTGACCTAATAACTGTAATTTTTATGTTCTTTATGTAAAAAGCCATAACTCAGATCAATCTAAAAAGTTACAGATAAAAATAGTGCTTTGAATATAATCCAACACAAGCTAAGTGTCCTTTTTTCCTCTGTGTAATATTCTGTAATATTTTCTTTTTTTCTAAGTCAAATCTGCACTCTTGAGAACAAACACATTTAAAGATGATGTAATTATAGCCAGGTGTGGTGGCACATGCCTGTAATCCCAGCACTTGGGAGGCTTGAGGAAGGAAGATCAGTGTAAGTTCAAGACCAGCCTGGGCTACAAAAGTGAGCTCAAGGCCAGCCTGAAGTGCACAGTGAGACCCTGTCTCAAAAAAAACAAAAACAAAAAGATGATGTAATTATAATATGGCACTCTTCATTTTAAAATTAATATAACTTTAAGGTTTTTATAAATAAGAAGGAAATATGACATCATAATAGTCTAAATCAGGGCTAGGGAGATAGCTCAGTAGAATAAGTGCTTGCCTGGCAAGCATGAGCTCCTGAGTTCAATTCCCAGTACTGGAAAAAAAAAAAAAAAAGCCCCAACATAATAGTCTAAATCAGTTTTTGCCTGTAAGTAATATGGCTATCTGTTGTAAAGTGAGGTAATAGAAAAACAAATGAAAATAAAACTGGAAGTCACCATGGACATTAAGGTCTGTTACATTGTGTAGAATTAAAATTACTCAGACATAAACATAATTAGAGTGGTAGACTGAATTCAAATCCACAAAGTCAAATATTTTGGTGGTACTATATTTTCAAATGTTCTGAAACTTGCATGTCATTTTAAAACAAGGTACACTAAGTTTTATTTTCAAGCTATAGATATTTCATTCAAATCATAACAATGGAGAAAAACGGCAAGAAGAAATTCAATATATAAACAGATTTGCCCAAGTTCAATAAGAGGAACCTGACCCAAAATAAGTGAGGCTTTCTTGCTGTTTAAGATGCACTGAAGGCTCCATGGGGCCTTTGCTCTTTTTTTGAGGCCCTCTTGCTATGTAGCTCCAGGCTGACCTTGAACTCACTCTGTAGCCCAGCCAGCCTCAGCTTTCGGTGAGTACCTGCCATTCCACCTGCCCCTCACCATGTTTTCTCAGTGTCTCTCTTTCCTCAGCTTCTGCTCACTCTCCAACCCAGACCACCAAGCTTCCACGTCAGCAGTGCCTCATTCGATCAGGGTGCCCTGTAACTTGCACTCCAGTACCTGTCACTAAACCTTATTGTATGCAGTCTTCGTAAGCACGGGACCACCCCCTGCTTGGTTCTAGAGCTCCATCTCCTCTCTGGGTCTGAGAGGTTCAATCAATAGGCGCATTCTCATGTACACCCCGTGTTCACGTCCCTTGGTTGTGCTCTTGCAAGTGCTGAGCTCAGTCAGGTGACCGGCTTTTTGGCCAGTGAAATAGGAACAAACTTAGATGGAGAAGGGCTTGAAAGAGAGGGGTTGGCTTCATTGGCTGTGAGTTGTCACATTCGCCCTGCTCAAGCAAGTCCGTCCTTGTGTCACTGAGCATGTCTGTCCCCTCTCTTCATCCCTGTCAGCACTATGATATCACATCTGGGCGACAGGCTGGGGAGATGAGCGAGACCTCCGCGAGAGAAATGGGGTCAACCCGCCCAGGCTTTCCCACCGCAGAAACCCTGCCAGCCTGCGAGCTGCCTGCAACTAGGGAGAGCTCCGCCCGCGCCGTGGCCTCAGCGCACGCGCGCCTGTAAACTCAAGTGAATCAAAGCAGGAGTTGTTTACGTTATTTATTTGTAGCTGTTGCTTACAGCATTACATTAAAAGCACATACTTGGCTCCTAAGTGACCCTGTCCTGCCTTCCTGCGGCCACGGCCCTGCCTCCAGCCTCCACGCATCCTTTCACTGTTTTTGCCAACTTTGCTTCTGCTTCCACCTGCGAAACCCTAGCTGCTGTTCCACTCACATACAATCTGGGTGCCACAGTCCACGTGTCTCAATTGCCTCCTCTCGAATAAAAATATCCTCCTTGTATTTGGAGACCACCCCTCGTCGTCACAAAGCACCCACTTGTCAGAGTGGTTGCTGAAGAAGAGAGGTTTATTTTCCATATAGTTCCGAATGCAATGAAGAGCTAAAAAAGCAAACACTGGTGATAACGGGAAACAAAAGAGCATTTGGCTCCAACAGCGACAGCCGCTTATGGCCTGGAAGCTTAGACCTGAACATGACTTGGTATTCAGGCTGTGCAGCTGGTGAGCCGGGAGAGGACGCGCCATGGCAGGCAGAAGTGTGCCTCCCAGCAGCTCTCTGGGGTTTAATGTGATTGGGACAGAGGGAGGGAGTGACTGAGACAAAGAAGGGTGGAGAAGCCGCAGGAGATTTACAATGCTGTCTGTATGTCACTCCCCCGAAAGACAATGCAAGCAAACTATTGAAAAGAATCAAAGAGTAACTAACACAACTACTGGATTTATGGAAGACCAGCCATAGTGCGGAAGGAAGAGAGGGCTGGAGCAGCGTCACCACAGCGAATGCACTTTTGAGTAAAACAGACCAGAACCAAAAACTTGCTCCGTGTTTGTCAGCTATGCACTCCTGACAAGTTCCTCAACCTCTCTGAGCCCTAATTTCCCTAAATACAAAGTAAGGACAGCACTGTTTACATGTCAGGGCTACTCTGAGGATTAAGAGATACTCAATGTAGCATGCTTACTATTGGCTCCCGCATATGGTAGCTGCTACATGTAATGCTCATTAATGTGGGCTGCCCTGTAAATTGCTTACAGCCTGCTAAGTAAGTCTATTTTATACCGACTTCAAGGCCTCTGTATAAATTTGATAAATGAATGAAAATAAAGCGATGTTTGTGATATACCAGTTCAGTTGCATATCATTTTAGAACAAACCAGGATTTTGGGGGGATCCTTTCAGAATTAAAGGTTTTACTTACCTGTCAGGACAATGCCCACCTAGCTCAAGGAAGTAAGCAGATAAAAATATGGCACAGAGATTTCCATCTTAGAAATACGAAAGAAACCAAGAAGTAGTGAGTTTGGACACTTTTTTTTACTACATGTTGTGGTAAGAGGTACTATTTTTATTCAGATCTAGTTAACACACTACATCTTTGTAGAAAAAGATGTCAATGTCCTACTGAAGGTTTGTTTGAAGTGAATGAAATCTCACCTTAACGAAAAAAGGCATGAAGGAGAGTTTAATTCCTCGAGCCAAAGCAATGGGTTTTAATTCTTCTCGTAGCTTAAGTAGTTCAGTCACATCAACCTCATCACAATACCCAAAGTGTGGAATCTTCAGCGCTGCGGACATGGTCTTCACCATTGCTTTTTGAAAGCCTGGAAAATATTCAGTCATAATTTATAAGTCTGTTAATGTATTAAAATACAGAACTTAACAGTACATGCAAAGTGAAGTATTCCCTAGGAAAACTAGTGTTTCACCATGAGATAGGTACTGAATTTGAATTTCTCCATTAGTAAGACTTGAAAACATCATAGTATAAACATGCATTTATTGACGTAGTTTCCTCCAAAATACAAGTACTACTGCCCAATGTTACTGTCAGTATTTCTTACCTGTCACAGGTTCTGTTTTGTCTTTGCCTATGAATACTGGAGGCTTTGACTTTGGTATGGGAACAGTCCTGTCTTTTGGTTTTGGTGGAGGTGGTGCGATTTCAGCTTTGGGAGAAGGGGGTAATATGGCTCCCGTTTGCTTTTCCAAATAGTTGAGAATGTCTTCTTTAAGTATTCTGCCATCTTTTCCTGAGCCAACAACTTCACTCAGCTTAATCTAGAAAAATAACACAGTTTATACTAAAATTACAACTACTTAAAGAATACATCCGTATTACAGTTTAAAAATGGAAAGTGACTACTTTTCCTTCTTTCAATGCAGGGTCTTGCTATATATTCTAGGCTGGCCTGGAACTCATTATGTAGCCCAGGCTGACCTTGATTTGGATGTTGCCCATCAGGTAAACATGAAATAGCTTAAGGCTTGTGCCTGGCTGGGTCTTCGTACTGGATGCACTTGATGGTCTGTAAGATTTCATTAAGGACATAAGGTATAACCTGCATTAACTTTTCCCTCACTAATTTTGTACATGCATGAACCTAATTTTTGGCTATATAAAACAGAGGAAGAGAGCTGGGGAGATAGCTCGGTGGAAAAAGTGCTTGCCTGGCAAGGACAAGGTCCTGAGTTTGATCCCTGGTACCACTGAAAATCAAAAAATAAAAAATAAAATGCTGCTGAACTTTGGGGCTGGCAATATGGTTCAGCAGTATAAAATGCCTGCTTAGGAAAGTTTAGGCAAGCACAAGGACCATGGTTCGATCCCTGGCACCACATGCTATGCCAGCCCCACCTCCAGGGTAAGCTGAGCCGGCCATAATACAAATAAAATAAAACAGAGGAAGAGCAAGCACGGTGGTATATACCTGTAGATTCTGCTATTTAGGAAGTTGAGAAAGGAGGATCACAAGTTTCAGGGCAACACAGTGAGACTTTCTAAAAATAAGCAATAAAAATGACAGAGGAAGCATTAGAGTAACTTGCCTAACATGTGCGGCTCTGGGTTCAACCCCCAGTATAGCAAAAACAAACCAAAATATGTGGAAGAATATAACCTAGATCACTTTCTTGGGCTAGTATACCAAAGACAAGGTAACTAACTGGATAGATACAAAAATTTTAATGAGTTTATTGTGGATTTCCAAAATGTACACTCTGTAGTCCCACTATAATTATTTTTCTCAAAAATACATTTCAAAAATCTGCATTTTGGGCCACAGTGGAAAGAACTTAGGCCTTGGAACCAGAGAGATTTGTGTTCAGATCCCCAGTTCAGTTACTCACTTAACTTGAAGCAAGTTAATCAGTTTCCCTGGATTGCAGTTGCCAGCTTTTCATCAATGAGAACAAATACCCAATGCCCACAACAAAACAAGAGACTTTATTGGCTTATGATTTCAGAAGATCTGGTCCAAGGCAGGAACACCACAGCAGAAGAAAGCTGCTCCCGGAAGCAGGGCAGGGTAACTGTGGCAGGGAGGTAAGGTAAGGAGCGATATGGTCATGCCTGTGTGACTCACCCAGACACACCAGAAGGGTCTTTGCTAGTCTCCTAGACAGTTCCCAAGCCAATTTAGTTTAACTACACACCTGCCCCCTTGTCAGACTGACACCTAAACACAGCTCACCACACCATACTTAATCTCCGAATGAACACAACACCAACTCAATCCTACCTAACATGACACGGCTAGCTTGTCTACAACCAAAAATGCACTAATTTCTTACCTACCATAGGAGGCAAAGTTTTTCTTTGGGTGATGTTTACCCTTCTCCTGATATTACATTACATATAATGCATATTTAACAATATACTAAATACCTATATCAAGTTAAATAATTGTTAAGTTACACGGTGTAGGAATATAAAGAAAACAAAGATATCTTTTTAACACATGTATATATACACAACCACATTAACAAAACAGGAAAGAAACATTCATAACAATTACAATCCTCATTTTTGTCATTGGCCACATGACTAGAGTTGGTACGGTGTGTCTCACTTCATGAATGCTTTTGTTTGTGAGCAATTTGGTTCACAAAAAGAAGTGTTTGACAGGATTTGGTTTTTGTTTGCATACTCTATAAAGGTGATGGACAGAATCGGGGCCATCTTTCCCGGATGAATATGAACAGAGTTATCTTTTCTACAATTGTGAAACAAACTGAGTTCATGAATCAAAGAGCTGCTGGATCTTTTCCTAATTCTGTATTCACTTGGCTTTCAGCAAACACCTTAGTGGGTCTTTGTTTTTCAGTGTTGCTAATCTCTTCAATGTCCACACCTTCTGTGGCACTAACATTACCCGTTGTTCTTTTTCAGCAAAAATTTAAGGTTTTTTCTCAGAATTTTCTGTTCTGCTTTTGGTCACAGATTCTCACACCAAGTCTGGCTAAAAGCAGCCAGCAGCACCGTTCTATAGCCTCAACATGGGGCTGTCTTGCCATTTCCTCAGCCTGATCAATTAGTCCACCACCCTTAACTCATTCTCCTACATGGTCATAAGATATGACCAAAACGGAGACAACGTTTTTGCCAAACTGCAACCCACCTGACCTCTAGTCAAATCACCAGCGGAGTCTTTGTTCCCAGCTTAACTCCTCCCCTGACCAGCTCATGTCTAGGTACATTCACAGCAACGACTCCCTCATGGTATCAATCTTCTATCTTAAGCAGTTTCCTGTGATGGCAGGCAAATACCTGACACCTTGCCTGTGAGGTTGTAAAAACTGAAAATAATATGTGTAAAGTGCTGGGCACATGTGTGTTCAAATAGTGTAGGCAATTATTGTGAGAAAATATATAATACATAATATATAATGTATAATATAATATATATAAATATATAATGGCTGGGAAAAAATTTTCGAGATGACACAGATTCACCACTAGAAGTCATTTTGTTATTTAGGGTTTTTATTTTTGAGTCAGAGTTTCTTTACATACTTCAGCCTAACCTTGGACTCACTATGTTCCCTAGGCTGGCCTTGAACTCCTAGTAATTCTCCTCCCTCAGCCTCCCAAGCGCTGGAACTGTAAGCATGTGCCGCCATGCCTAACTTGACTCACATTCTGGCTCTACTGCTGTACTGGATATGTAACCTCAGACACATTACTTACCTCTGCAAATCTTCAAATGCCTCTGTATCTCACTGGGTTAAATGAAATAACATGTAAATACCACAGTGTCAAGGAGCCATGTTGCTCAGTGTCTTAGTTACTTTTCTCTCGTTGCTGGGACAAATATCCAACACACAAGCTTAGGGGAGGAAAGGTTTATTTAGCTCACAATTACTGGAGGTTTCATAGTTTAAAGCAGCCTGAATTACATAGTAGGACCTCGAGACTACGCCACCGTGTCCAGGATGATTTGGCCATACTTCTGAGAAAACCGCTGCCTGAGGAGGAGGGACCCTCTGACAGCACGTGCTATCAGTTTAAGGGTTCATGCCTCTCTTGGCCACAACCTCAAGCCCCATCCTGGTCCCTTGGCCATGCCCCTTGAGCCTCGAGCTTAGCAGCCCCATGATTTACATGAGGCTTTTGGGGGACAACTAGACACAAACCATGACACTCGGCATTCCGTTAACAGTTATGCTGTGGCTTGGATCCGGAATGTCCCACGTGGTAAAAGCCTAGCACCCATTTTCGCACCACTGGGAATTCATGAGAGCTTTAAGAAGAAGGACTTAGCAGAGCTCCTGTGGTTACTAGAAATGTTCTTTCAAAGGTAACTGTGGGATACTGGTCTCTTTCTTTTTCTTTTAGTGCCTGACCATGGAATAAATGAGCTTCCTTTGCTACATACTACTGTAATGTGCAGCCACGCATTCAAAAGGTTAATTGGTCAGGAACTAAACCCTCTGAAATTGTGACCCAGAATAAACATTTCCTTTTTATGAAATGGCTATCTCAGGTATTTGTTATGCTAACAAGAAGCTAACACGGAGTGCTGAAGGCACCACAAGTGGCTGGCGTCCTTTCCTCAAGGCAGTGCAGCTCCGTGCTTCTTCCTGGTCCCCTTGGGTCAGACACATCTCTGATTCCACACTGGTGCCGGGCCCGTTCCCTTTCCTTTCACCTCAACAAGTCAGTCACAGGGAGCTACATTCCTGTCTCACGGTGCTTCCAGGTCACCTGACCTATGACCCTGGTATTTACAGTGCTCAGCCAAAGTAGCTCTGGCCATCACACGGCCCTAAGAGAGCGTGAAACAACACGCTCAACTGGTGTTAAACTAATAACAGATCCACAATGTCGCCTCACTTCTCCCAAGTGCTTTCATGCCACTCTCCCTCTGCATTCATCAATATTTTTCATACTTTTGTTAATGTCAGCGTAGGCCATTTCATCACAGGGCAGTTGATTTTTTTTTCACAGATACAAACCTGAACTTCCTGTGCAATCTCAGATTTAAGTATCAGGCAAACTCACATTGTTCTCCATTCCTAGGCGACGCACCGCAGGAGTTGCTAGTGTTTTCTGGCCCTTTATCTCTTGGTGTGTGTGTTCATCATGGGACACTGCAGGAGTTTCAACAACGTCTTCTTCTGAATCTGGTAATAAGGTAAAACTTTAGATGAAAAGTATATTTTTAGAAGGCTTAGTAGCCTATATCTAAAATAAAATTTAAAATTTAAAGTCTGTAGTCCAAATGTTTGGCTGCTTTAGAACGAGAAAACAATACTTTCCCAAGGGTTGGTGTGTAATGGGGGTACGTGGCAACACCGGGTACTGTTTAAGTATTTGTACCTAGGGTATAGTTCTCATCTCTTGGAAGCATAGGAAAGCTACAAGTTAATTAGAAAGTTTCTTCCATGCATTTTTATCTTGTTTTGTTTTTGACAGTGTCTCACTATGTAGTTCAGGTTGGCCTTGAACTCACTATGTAACCCAGTCTGGCCTCCAGATTTCAGTGATCCTCCTGCCTTAGCCTCTGGAACGCTGGGATTACAGGCATGTACCACACATCAGCCTCATCCATAACATTTTAAATATAATGAGATTATCATTTATATCTATACACAATATAAAATAAGAATCAAACACGATGTGAATTATATGAAAGAATTCTCTACAATCTGTGACTGTCCTAACTACGCTCCTAAAATGATGTAGCATTGAATTTTTTGTTGTGCTCCACATATAGTTTAAGGAAAGTAGTGTAGCCAGTACTAATTTGGTTGGTCTGTGCATTAGCTTCAGAGTTCTGATACAAGAAAAAGTATAAAGCTAGTAACATGTATTTTGGAGGAAAAGTAATTTTGAAAGTATTTAAATGACAAAGTTTGTTGTTAAAAAGTCAATGACATATAGCAGAAACTTTGTCTAAATTGATGCTTGTGTCTAGATGTCTCCCCAGGCTTCTGCAGGTCCTGGAATAAGGTGTTTTGGAGGCAACTGAACCTAGAATTTGTGGTTGGCTCATTGTCCAGTGCCAGGGCCAGGGCGTGAGTGCTCTGCCCACCCTGGGACAGGTAGCCTGCTACAATAAAAGGGAAGAAGTCTGGCTTCTCCTCTTTTGCTCTTGCTGCTTTTGCTGTCTTCCATGACCATGAACTGTTGCCCTCTGCCATGCACCCTGCCCCGGAGCGGGCAGATTAAGGACTGAACTCTCTGCAAACTGTGAGCTAAGTAAGTCTTTCCTTCCTTAACTTTGGGGATTGAGTATTTTATCTCAGCAAGGAGGGAAATGTAACTAAGAGACTTAGCTTCTAAAATTCAGGAAATAATCCATTCTATGTTGACATTCAACTATATGGTGGTATTGTTATTATTATAGCCCAGGGACTTTACACAGAGCTATATCCCCAGCACTTTTTATTTTTGATTTTAAGATAAGCTTTTGCTACACATAGGTAAGTTTCCCAGGCTGGGGTCAAAAGGGGTGATTCTTTGGCCATGGCCTCCCAACATGCTGGGTTGGATCACAGGCCCTGTGCCACCATGCCCAATGATACTCAATTTTAAGTAAATAAGAATTTTCCACTGCTGCAACTATAAAATGATAGTCTATTCCATCCTACTAGTCTATAGATAGACCCAGTGGAATTCTCAAAATTCTCCAAAGGGTAACAAAGGGGGGGAAAAAAAACCAAAGAAGTTTTACTGGGCACCAAATTTTGCACTACTTACTATATTTTAATTTACTCTCCATTACAGTTATGTGAGGTAGATATTATAAGTCCCATTGCAGACTGAAAAAAACAAGGCTTGAAGGATATAGACTGACCAAAGATCATACACATAATAAATTAAAGAGCCGAAATTCAACCTTAGGGCTGACTCAGACTGAGTTGTTTGTATTAATTCGTGGAAGCTAACAGATATTGCATATTTGCTGAAAAAAGGGAAATGTGTCTATACTAAAATATAACACATGGCATAATCAGCATACACCTTTCAAAAGGACTAAGCCCTATGCCGCTACTTGCCTTCCTGGAAAACATTCCGATACACCACAGACAGAGGGGTGCCTGCAGAGCAGCTTACTTGGGAGAAGCCACTCGGCAAATACTTCGACCTATTATAGGAAGGTGTCAGAAGCTCTCTTAGTGGAACATTTCCTTACCACATGGCACTTCCAGTAATTTCTGATGTGTTTGTACACATAGTTTCCCCTTTGATGATCACAAAAAGTTATAAATACGCAAGATGTTTAACAGTGTAGAAACACACATTAGAGGTATAGAGTTAGAATTAAACCTCATGGTGTTTCTCAATTGATGTAGTTTCAATGGTTGTGGCAGGACGATCTGTGCCTGAAATTTAATCTTTCATGAGTGATCTTTATGAATGAGAATACACCTGAAGAAGTTCGATGCAATCTTTTTTTTTTTTTTTTAATTTTATTTATTTTATTTGTTTGCTTGTTGTGTTTGTTTGTTTCTTTATTTATTCATTTTGTGGTTGGCTCAGCCTGCCCTGGTGGTGGCGCTGGCGCAGCATGTGGTGCCGGGGATCGAACTGCAGTCCCCACAGCCCCCCTAAGCAGGCGCTTTAGACCACTGAACCATCTCGCCGGCCCCTCGATGCAATCTTAAGAAAGAACTTGGCTTAAGTGAGCGCCTTTTCTCATGAAACTTCATATAAATTTAACAGAAAAAAATTCTGACTTAAAGCAAATGTATAATAAAGTCACACTATTTCAGATTAACTTAGTAAAAGAGTAACTGAATTTGTAAAACTGTGAAAACTGCAAAAATGCAATATGCCTTGGCATTTCAAAAATTCTATAAACTATATTAAGTAGTTCAATTAATTCAATTACCTGGGGGGAATTGGGGGGCAATGTGTTGAAATACTACAGCACACATTTGTATTTGGAAGTTCTTTCTTCATAGTACAAATATAAACTTTAGTTTGGTGCCTGTCAAAATGATCATAAATTGAGAATTAATGACATTCAAACTAATGAGATTTCATTGCATTTTCTTCCTCACTTTAAATTATTCAAACAATAGCTAGGCATGGGTCCTGCATGCCCATAATCTCGGCACTCAACTCAGAAGACAGGAAGGAGGGGATCACTGAGAGTTCAAGGCCACCCTGAAAAGAAAGCAAGGCTCTGTCTAAAAAAAAAAAAAAAAAGCAGGTTATTTAACCTTTGATCTCAATGTCGCTTGTGTCAAATGCAAATCATAATCTATATGAGAAATGAAATAATCTGAACACAGCACTGAGAAAATGCTCCCTCCCTAGGTCAAAGTTGCTGAAAAAGGACAAATACAACACAAAGTAAAATGGTACCAGTTTTAGGGTCCACTGGCTTCTTCACATTCACTGTTTTTCTGGAAGAAGTTTGGTTTTCACAACAACCACCCATTATTTCCCAGACAGACAGACAGACACCAGTAGCTGCTGTGGTTTGGTGTGATCTGAGTATTCTCTAAGGGTCCGCAGTGATTACAGGAATGGTTGCAATACTGAGAAGCGCTAGGGGGCCTAACCCTTAGGATGCTGGGGGCTGTGGGATGCACTCTCAGAAGCCAGTTTTCCTGGCTCCCTTGAGTCCTGTCTCTTCTGGTTCATGACATGCTCACTTGTTCCCACACATACTCCTGCTACCCTCACCAAACATCAAGCCAATGTGCTGCCTGGTCATCAACTTTGAACGTATAAAATTGTGAGGTAAGTAAACCTTTTCTTTGCAAGTAGCCTGTGTCAGGTACTTTGTAATAGTAACGAAAAGATGCTGACTACAAGGGTTAAACAGAGCAATCCTGTTGTTTTGATCATTTCATACGCCATGTGGTCTCAGTGACTCAAGCTCAGGATCCGAACCTTTAATTTCTGTGTGCCTGCTGCTTCTTCAAACACTAAGGTTTCTTGATGGCAGCACTCCAATACATGAAGTCTTACTTCACATATTTTTACCTTGGTAACTGATCAAAATCTACCATGTAGCTGGGCGTAGTGGCACGCCTGTAATCCCAGCACTTGGAAGGCTGGGCAGGGAGGACAGCTAGGGGTTTGACACCACTGTCAGCTACAGAGTGAATTCAAGGTCAGCCTGAATTTCATAGTGAGACCTCGTCTCAAAAAAGAAAAAGAAAAGAAAGTCCTGCATCACAGGAATCTTCTTGTTTCTCTAATTTTGTCTCCTAAACCCTAATTTCTAATCCTGTAACCTAATGCTAAAAGTCGAGATCACTTTTCCTGAGGGCCCAGTGACAAACGGACAGCAATAATCATTCTGGGAAAGCCAAGGAACATGGTTACGGTACCTTTCAGAGCTTCCGTCTCTATGTCCACTAATGGCTTCCCCACGTAGGCGATATCATCCAGATTATAATAGAGTTTCTTAATAACTCCATCATAGCGGCTGGTGATGGTAACAGAAGCTTTATCACTCTGGACTTCACAGATGCTGTCAAACTGAGACACTGTGTCTCCTTCTTTTACATACCTGAAAGAAACACATGAAACACTTCTACGAGAACAACCCTGACCTAACCGATTACTCTAACAAAGTACGTGCTGTCCCAGATCACGTCACTATCTGTCTAGCTCCACGTTTGTTCCAGATGGTACATCAAGGAATACTCCAGAATAACAGTGGCATCCACAGTCTCTCCAGAGTCTCTCCAAGAAGCATTAAAACTTTTGGCTAGGCATGGTGGTGCACACCTGTAATCCCACCACTCAGGAGGCCAAGGAGGAAGCTTGCTGTGAGTTCAAGGCCAGCCTGGGTTCCCTAGTGCATGAACTCCGTAGTGAGTCCAAGGCCAGCTTGAAACTATATAGTGAAATCCTGTCTTTAACAACAAAAACAAAAAAGAAACAATATAAACTTAGGGCCAGCCAAATAGCTCAGTGAATTAAAGCACCTGTGAGAAGCGAGGGGGCCAGGGTTGATCCCCAGGCCTGTTGTGCCAGCCCTGCCACTGAGACAGCAATTGAGACTGGGCATGGTGGCCACACCTGTAATCCCAGCTCTTGGGAGGCTGTGAACAGGTGGATCACTACGATTCCAATCTAGCAGAGAGATCTCAAACACCCAGTAGACATATATATATATATAATTTAAAAACCATTCAAGATCCATTCATGGATCTAGATTTAATTGTACTTGTATGTTTTTTGCTAGATCCCTTTCTTTTCTTTTCTTTTTTTTTGGTGGGACCAGGGTTCAACTCACGACCTTGCACTTGCCAGGCAGGCACCTAGTCTGCTGAGCTATCTTGCTGGCCCTCTCTATACAAAAATTCTAAAAAACAAAATAAAAACATAAAACCTCAAAAATCTGAAATACATTTTGTTTCAAGTATTCCAGATAACAGACACTGAACTTGAATTAGGCTTTTGTAAACTTTAAGAAATACGCATTCTTTCTAGAAATAAGTAAAGAAAAAACATGCCATCTTCAATATACACCCTTTTAATTTCATAAATTTTAAATCTGAGTCCTCTCGG
>PVKN010021241.1:0-15607 GCA_004027915.1 Capromys pilorides
TTTTTTTTTTTTTTTTTTTTTTTTTTTTTTGTGTATTATGGCCAGCTCAGCCTGCCCTGGGGGCGAGGCTGGCTCAGCATGTGGTGCCAGGGATCAAACCATGGTCCCTGAGGTTGCCTAATCTTTCCTAAGCAGGTGCTTTAGACCGCTGAACCATCTTGTTGGCCCAAAACCTTAATTATTATACTTCTAAGTTTTAAAGTTGAGAACAATTCCTCCCACTTTATTCTTTTTTTTTTTTTTTTTTTAATGTATTTTAGTACAGGGTCTACAGGTCTCACTACACAGATTGGACTTGGAGTGATGCTTCTGTTTCAGCCTCCCAAGTGCTGGGATTACAGGTGTGCGCCACCACGGCCAGTCTCAGTCGGCAAGTCGGAATGAACCCCTGGCACCTGCATCTGCCTAAGCAGGTGCTTTAACCCACTCAGCTATCTAGCTGGCCCCCTCCCACTTTATTCTTATTTTTCAAAGTTGTTTTCTTGCTTTTTACTTGACTTTCCATACCAATTTTAGAATAATCTCATCTAGATTTATAAACGGGAATTCTGGGATGTGCATATGAATTGCATTAAGCTTATATATCAGTTTTAGGGGAATCATTGTACCTGCTTCATTGGCGTCTCCTAACCATGGGTGCGGCTGGCTTCTCTGTTTACATTTTGTAGTTTTCAGCATGCAACTCATGCATTTTGCTGTTAGTTTTGGACAGAAGTGTTCATCAGCAATTGTAAATTATACTCTTAATTTCAATGTCTATGTGTTGATTCTTAAATATAGGTATCCAGTTAACTTTTCTGGGTTTTAAATATCTTTTGACCTACTGACTGAGCTTGTGTATTTTAAAAACTTTTCCTTTGTAAAGCCCCTCAGATTTTCTATGTATGCAAGCATGTCATTTGCAAATAGGATTTTTAAAATAATCTCCTTTCTGACCCATTTGCCTTGCATTTCCTTTTCTTGCCTTAACGCACCGGCTGGCACTTCCAGTGCTAGTTCACCTCAGAGCCATCCATGTGGGCACCCATTTCTTCTTGTGGATCTGGGGGGTAAAAATGTATGATTTTTTCTCCTCCCTAAGTGTAATGTGAGCTACAAGTTTGTTTTACTCAATTGCTATCTTCTTTTGTTTGCTCTGGTTTTGTCTTTTTAGAACTTTCTGAGCTTTTTTCCTTCTGCTTTTATCTTTCTCTTATACTAACTGATTTTCAAACACTGAACCAGTTAAAATATTGTTGTTCCTGATGTTATGTAATTCCTTTTACATGTTATTGAATTATATTGCTAGTATTTTTGTGGCTATATTCATGAAGAATATTGATCTTTGATTTCTTTTTTGTACTATTTTTGTCTGGTGTTTGCAGAAGGGTACTTCTATTATCACAAAATGAATTGAGAAGTGTTTTCCCCCACTCCTGTTTTCTGAAAGAGACTAGGTAAAATGGTCTTAATTCTCTAAGCAAGTAGTAGAATTTTTCCAGAGAAATTACTCAGGCCTGAAGAGTTCTTTTTCAGGATGTTTTTAGTGACTAATTCTAATTCCTTCCCCATCACAGGGCCATTCAGATTATCTCTTTCATACAGAGTGAGTTGCAGTAATTTGTGCTTTTCAAGGAATTGGTCCGTTACATCACAGTCATTAGAGTGATCCATGTAGGGCTGCTTGTAGGAGTCTCTACTCCTTTGGTGTGCAGGTGGGGGAGTATTTACAGGTGATGCTCAGCATCAGTTTGGCCACAGCCACACCACAGTGCGCTTTCCCCGGGTTCATTCAGCACACTGTGTCTCTCAGTTTCTGCAGTGGCAAGGCTTGTGCTTCTACCCTCATCTTTACAAATCGGTCCATTCAGGGCACTGATTTTAAAGATACTTGTCATTAACGGTGGGCTGAACCATTTATTACAGGAAGGCTTAGCGAAGTTTGAACAAGTGAGTTTTCTATTTACTGTTTAATAAAAGTATAAAATTTATCTTTAAGTACAACAAATCTTAAGCCCTCTGAGATGAGCCATCCAAAGCTTGTATCTTACATTTCTTTTGAGAAACACTGTAAAGGCTCTATGACTTACAGCATTACCATTGGTGACACAGTGTAATGCAGACTGTGGTGCAAGGTGACACCTTGCTGGTGAGGGGACAGACAGTGAGGTGCCATTGTCAGTATTATGAAGGTATAAGCAATTATTTTTATATCTACAGATTATGTTACTCTAATCAACAGAAATCAACTGATACTTAGCAATTGAATTTAACATTCTGCGTGTTACAGAGTTTGGTATAAAACGATAGGTTATTAGCGCAAAATGCCGGACACATTTTGATGATAGCAGCAGTTTCTACACTGGGCACAGTGAATTTTGGGCTCTAAAGGGGAACTGTTAAGTCTGGGAGGACCAAATTATATCTTGTTTCTCTTTGAGCATTCAATAAAATACTGCTCAGGCGATTATGTCTCCTTCTGGATTCCTGAGGCCCAAAATGATTTCTCTCGTGACTCTCCTCATGCACTCTCTGCTTCTCTTCACTTATTTAACCCCCTGGAGATCAGAAAGGTTTTGTCACTGAGCATTTCTCCTCTCCAGCGGTGTCTGTTCCTTTGTCTTTACACTGCCCCTTTCACTGTACTTCCCGGCAGATCTGAGTGCCCTAAATGCTCCCAGGATTCCACAGCAAGCTTCCTTCTTCGTACTCTAGGTCTGTGCGTTGTCCCTAAAAGTGTGTTATGTGAGCCTGGTGTGGCAGGGAGTTTGTGTCATTCACACTGACATGTTTAGATGCTGGAGCAGAGGAGATAGCAACCAATAATGAATCAATGAATGAATGAATGCATGAATACATGCATGCATGAATGATTTTAGTGACTTTGTGTACTTTTTAATGCCTTCTATTTGTGTACTTTTTAATGCATTGATTGAGATCATTAATATACTATCAAATTTAAACATACAGCTCAGTGGTTTTCAGTATATAGAGTTGCATAATCATTACATAATATAATTTTAGATTTTTAAATTACATAAAACAGAAACCCTACTCACTTTAGCACTCTTTCTCATTTCTACCTCTACTCTCAGATCTTACCATGCGTGGCACTGGGATACACAGAGGTCCCTTCCAGACTCTTTTTCTATTCAAACAATTGGGTGATGGATTCAGAACATACTTTGTCAAAGATAAAAGTAGGGAGAAAAGAAGGGAGAAGCACTCTGCTGAGTGACTGTGGGCCAATTAGAGTTATAAAGAGGTGCACACCTCAAAATGCAGGGACACCAGTGAGAAGGCTCCCCACGGCCCTGAGCTTAGTGGACACCACCTACACATCCCCATTCTGATGTCAGCTCTACCCTGTCTTATCAAGAACCTGACTGATATCAGGCCAAAATCGAAGAGTGTTCTCTGAGGGGTGCCGCACACACAAGCTGCCCTGTCAACATGGCCTGGCCCAAATGGCAGCCATGCCTGCTCACACAGCCAGCTGGCCACACCCCAATCTCCTGCCTCACCACTCTGTGTCTCTGTAGGTTTACCTATTCTGCATGTACTGTACACCTGTAAACGTATGGCTTACACCCTCTGGGGCTGGTTTTTTACACTTACCATAATGTTTTCAAGGCGCATCCATATTGTAGCAAATTGTTTGTCCATCTTTAAATTCTTGACTAATATTTCATTGTCTGGATACACCATGTTAGGTTTAGCTATTGTTATGGTTTGTCTAGTTTTCCTCTCCAAGTCTCAAGCAGTCACTGGGGCAGGCAGCTAGAATTTGTGATTAATTCATGATCTGATGTTGCGGTCGATTATGCTCCGAGTGCTACACCTGCCCTGGTGCAAATAGCTTCACTACAGTGTAAGGAGGTGAGAGGGGCTTGCTGGCCACCTCAGCCACTGCTCCTCCTTTGTTCTTTGGTATTTTCCCCTGCCATGAATGGCTGCCCTCTGTCATGTGCCATTCTGCCTTGGAGCCAGCTGAGTATAGACTGAAACCTCCACTAACTGTGAGGTAAATAAACCCTTCCTTCCTTCATTTTCGATGTTCGGTATTTTATCCCAGTAATGAGAAAAGTAAATGAGACAGCCGCGCATCAGCTGGTGGACATTCAGGTTTGCTGCACTGCTGTCTCAGAACATTCATGCGCTTGCTTTTATGGAAACATTCTTTTATTTCTCTTAGGTTTCTAGGAGGAGAATCGCTAGATTATGAAGCAACTATACGCAACATTTTCCCAATTTGTACCATTTTACTTTTTCTTCATTTTACATTTTCACCAGCAATTTATAACCGTCAATGTGTGTATGTGAATGTGACAATTTCATTTTGTCTACATGTTCATCACCTTTTTAAATTATCTGTCTCGTTCTAACCATCCTAATAGTGCAATGTGGTAGTTCACTGTGGCTTTGATTTACATTTCTCAGTGAGTACACTATCACGCACTGTTACGGTTTGTGTCTGGTTGCTCCCTCCAAAGCCTCATGCAGTCATGAGGAGGGAAATTCTAGAGTCTGAGACTAACTCGTGATCCACTGGGGTTATGGGTCTTAGTACTGCTACGATTATGGGTGTGTGTACCTTCTCCAGCTTGGGGCAATAGCCTAATGTAGTATAAGAGAGACAGAGAAACGGACTCTCTCTCTGTTGCCCCTGTTGCCATTGTTGCTGTTCCACTACGATGAACTGCTGCTCTCTGCCATGAGCCTCTCTGCCTTGGAGCCAGCTGAGTATGGACTGAAACCTCCAGTAACTATGAGCTAAATAAACTTTTCTTTCCTTCATTTTGGGTAGGGTATTTGTCCCAGCAACGAGAGAAGAGTAACTGAGACAAGCATCATTTTATGTGGTTATTGGTCCTTTGTTTTGGCACATTATTTGATCAAATTATAAAATCACAGAGATTCACTGAATAAAGGCCAACAGATTAGTGCCTACTGCCTTACCTGGGGTTGTGTGCACGTGGCTGAATTCCTCAGACCTGGACAGGCATGTGTCTAGTGCTGCTTGATGTATGCCACCTGTTGTGGTTTGTATCTAGTTGTCCCCCCAAAGCCTCATGTAAATCATGGGGCTGTCAAGAGCACAGCTCAAGGGGTGGTGCTGTGAGTTTCCTCCCCAAAGCCTGTGTGTTGGGTATTTGTCCCAGAAAGGATAGAAAAGTAACTAAGACATAATTTGGTACCAGGAGAGTGGGGTCATTGCTGTGGCTAAGCCTGACAATGTGGATTATAGGCTTTTGGGAATGGCTTATGGAAAGAAATAGGAAAGGTTTGGAGATGTCACCTACAAGCAAAGTGCTGGAAAAGCTTCAGCTGTTCTGTTTGGGAGATTCTGGCCAGAGCTCAGACCAGAATGGTGACTGTAAAGACCAGGCTGGGGAGGTTTCTTCTGGGAGGAAGGACTGCATTAGTTGCTGGACTCCAGATCATTTGTGTTTTGGCTTGTTCCAAAGTCTGTCTGAATTTTGCCTGTGTCCAGAGACTTTGCCTGGGACTGAAATTAAACATGGAGGACTAATTTATCTTTCAAAGGAAATTTCAAAGCAATTGAATATTAGGGCAGTGGCATGGTTATTATTGGGGGGCTCTTACTCAAATATATGTTGACAATGAAAAGCAAAGAGCCCAGCAGAATGATTTTAAATGTTGTGAGCTTGGCCAGAAAGAAAGCGCCAGGAACATTGTGGATTGCAGAGATGAAGCTGAGATCTCCATTGCCCAGGAGAACAGGAGAATAGAAAAGATGTCCTGAGGGCATCACAGGAGGTGGCAGGTTCTTGCCCTTTTCAGCTTCAGAAGCACAAGGGTGAGGGGTTTGCTTTGAGGAGAAAGCCACAGAGCCCCATGTTCCAGAATGGAGGCAGCGGCCACATCAAGTTCCAGAATGAAGGTGGCAGCCACACCAGACCACAGAATAGTGCCAGCATAAAGAATTTGCTCCTTGGAATCAGGGTCAGAGTGTTCAGAAATCCAGGCACTCAACCCCTACAACTAAGAAAAAAGGAAGCCTGGCTACTGCTCCAGCTGGCAGCAGACCTTGGCATCATCCATGTGGTACTGGTTTTAGGTGCAAGCAGAATGCAGGAATTCTGAGGTTAAGAAGGCTTCCACCTAGATTTCAGAAGAAGGTCTGGGAGACCAGGCAGTGTGCCCCAGGGAGCTGTGAGTGAGAAGCCTGCTCCGTGGAAACTCCAGAAGTTTGGAAAAGGCAGGACCATGGATCATCAAGGAAAACTTCACAGAGGGAGCATAGCTGTCCTAACAGAGAAGCTATGGGAGCAAAATTCAGGCAAAATTCAGACAGACTTTGGAACAAGCCAAAACACAAATGATCTGGAGTCCAGCAACTAATGCAGTCCTTCCTCCCAGCAGAAACCTCCCCAGCCTGGTCTTTACAGTCACCATTCTGGTCTGAGCTCTGGCCAGAATCTCCCAAACAGCTGAAGCTTTTCTAGTGCTTTGCTTGTAGGTGACATTTCCAAACCTTTCCTATTTCTTTCCATTCCCAAAAGCTTATAATCCACATTGTAAGCTCCCAAAAGCTTATCATCCACATTATCAAGAGTGCCATAGGGGTGGAGACACATGGAGCTCACAATTTGCCACAGATTGCTTTGGATGTTCCACATAGAACTATAGGACTTAATGTTTGTCCTGCTGAATTTTAGACTTGTTTTGGCCCCAGTGGTTTATATTCTCCTGTGTATACCTTTTGGAATGGCAATGTTTGTCTTGTGCCTTTAATGTTCGATGTATGCAATTTTTCATTTGTGTAGGTGCTCACAGTTGAGAGTTTGCCTTGGTTCTTGGAGGAAACTTGGAACTTGGACTTTTCTGCAGTGCTGAAACTGTTGGGACTTTGGTAACTCTTAGAGATGGACTAAAATGTCTTCTGCAGAAAGGGATGTACATGAGTCTTTGGAGGTCCAGGGGTGGAATGTTGTGGTTTATATCTAGTTGTCCCCCCAAAGCCTCATGTAAATGATGGGACTGTCAAATGTGCAGCTTGAGGGGCGGGGCAGTCAAGCTCGGGGCTAGATGGATGGGGCTTGAGGGGGCTTGGCCAAGAGAGGCACGAACCGTTAAACTGACAGCACCCGCAGTCAGAGGTTTCCCCACCCTCACCCCACGCGGTGGTTTCGCGCAGAGGTATGGAACAGATCATACTGGACACGGCAGCACCCCAGCCCCTCCTCCAGTCCCTATTGAGGGCAGCATCTTGAAACCTCCAGGAACTGTGAGCTAAATAAACCTTTCCTCCCCAAAGCTTGTGTGTCAGGTATTTGCCCCAGCAAGGACAGAAAAGTAACTAAGATGTATGCCGCCCTTTCGTTTTTCCTTCAGTGTGAGGTTTTGTCTCGGAAAATGGTTCCCTCTGGGTGCAGACTTTAGCAATGGTTTTTCATAACCTGCATCTGTTTAAAATTTTAAACAAGAGATGGCAGACGTTCAATCATGACCTAGTCTGAAGCAGCTTGCTTGGCCCCCTGAGTACCAGTGTAGGTGGATTTGAAATCAGCAGACAAATGTGGACCGATCTCCCTGATAGTTTCACTTTCATGGCTTCAATATGACCACGATCACAAGAATAATGTGGAAAAAGAGCTGCGAAAGCACTTGAGAGTGCAGAGCTGGAGCCTGGCAGGGGTGGGCCGGTGGGGATGTGTGTTTGGGGTAAACGGCGCTGGGCTGTGCTGCCAACCGTGGAAATGAAGGAATGTGGAGGTGCGGGGAGATGCTATGTCCAAAAGCACTTTGCCTAACGTCGGTTGTGGTTTTTATAATTAACATTTTAAATGGATCCAAGGAGGAACTTTTGTAGTAAGAAAAGGGAAAGGAACCAGATGCATCCAGAGGAGCAAGGAGGCGGCAGGAGCTGCATGGGCAGCACTGTTCCGAGGTGCAGCATCGTGATTATGCAGCAAGACTGCAATCAGGAGGAAGTCAGGGCAGCAGGCCAGGGTGAGCGCAGGCAGGCCCCTGTAGGTAGTGTACAGAACTCCGATTCCCTCCCAGCTTAGCCCCATCCCTTGCCTGCTAGCAACCTCTCCCCGCTCCAGCAGCTGACACCCAACCTTACTGTTGGCTCCAGTGGGCTCACAGGATTCCTTCACCCTGCCAGCAACACACTTCGGCCTTGTCCAAGTGTGCACAGGTCCCTCAGGGGGACCTTTCATTGGTTCCATGAGCTCCAAACCATTTTTCCTAACACCCTTTTGGGGCTTGAATGTGCCACCCAGCTGGTCTCTATGGGGCAGAGTTGCAAGATGGGAGCCCAAAGATGCTGCCCTCCAGGCAGTGGGTTCCTTCTCAGGAGAGTGTGCTTGTGATAAGAGTGAATGCGCCCTTCTCTGGGTCTCTCTTGGACTCTGGCCCTTTGCCTTTTGTCTTGGGATGACGCAGATGCATGGGCCCTAAATTTCCCAGTCTCTAGAACTATAAGAAATTAATCTCTGTTCTTGCAAAATTACCCTGTCCCAGGTATTCTGAATGGCAGCACAAAATGGACTAAGACAGCCACTAAGACGTGCTTCGCTCACTCTCCTGTCCCAGGTGCACAGTCGACTCTCGCAGAAGCTACCGAAAGTATATGGCATCACAAGGTCAGTGCACAAGCAGGTGCGAGACTCTAGCTGTATTCCTGTGAGCCAGATTGAAAACAATACCACCTCATGCTATTTTTTGTTGTTTTGCAAAACATTTCTTATAATATGTAATATGATTGTTATTTTTAAGTGAATTAAATTCGTATATAACAGCATCTCAGTTTTCACCCTTGACATGGTGACTTGTATTCCCCACACAAAAGCCCTTTGGGTCTGCAGTATGCTCAGGAGTGGCACATGGTCCTGGGACTCGAGCGCTTGGCAATGGCCATAGAGCAGGGCCCCCACTTCAAGCTCTAACTCCTTGGGGCCTCTTGCTGGAGTCAGCGCTCTCTCATACTTGCTTGCCTGCTCTGGCACCCTGGGGTGTCCTCACCCCCCAGCCCATCACCAGCACCCTAGGCCCCCGCACCAGTGCCGACCTTCTACAATCCTGTGCTGCCATGCCTGAAGCCTGGTGTCACTGCAACTCCCCAGGGAAAGTGCTGAGAGTCCAGCAATATCAGGGACTCCTCCAACACCATGCTGCCCCGGGTGGCTTGCAGAACCTCAACAGCCCTAAGGACATGCTCTTCTAGCCTATCGCTTTCCTTCAAGTGCTCGTTTCAAAGAGTTTCCACTTTTTTTTTTTTTAATGTATTTAGTACAGGGTCCTCAGGGTCTCACTACACAGATCAGATTTGTAGTGATTCTCCTGTTTTCAGCCTCCCAAGTGCTGGGATTACAGGTGCACGCCACCATGCCCAGTCTTAAGTTACTTCTCAGTGTGCCCCAGAGGCAGGCTGGCATGGCATGTCAGGAATCTAACCCAGGTCCCTGCGTCTGCCTAAGCAGGCACTTTAGGTTTTGATCCACTGAGCTATCTGGCCGGCCTTCTTTCTTTGTTAATTAACGTATGCTTGCAATACATGCTAGTTACCTTTGATCTATCTATCTACCTACCTATCCTCTATAGTCTTCTTGATCTTTTCTGTTGCTTCCCCTCTTCCCTTCCCCTCCCTCGTTCTCCATCTCCCCGTGTCCTGCCATCTACAGGGGCTCCACCACTCCCAGCTCAAGGTGTTCTGATTTGCATTTCCCAAGTGGATAAGGAAGATGAACAGTGTTTTCATGTACTTATTAGCCCTTTGTATGTTTTCTTTTGAGAGATATCTATTTAGGTCATTTGTTCATTCTTTGGATTGGGTCATTTATTTTTAGGGATTTAATTTTTGAAGTAGTTTGTACATTCTGGATAATAATCCTTTATCAGAAAATTAGCTGGCAAATCTCTCCCAATCTGTAGATTGTCTCTTCAATCTGCTGAAAGTTTCCTTTGTTCCACAGAAGTGTCTAATTTAATTCCATTAGTCAGTTCTTGATATCATTTATTTTGCTGTTGGAATTAGTTCAGTAAGTCCCTATCTGTGGCTTCAAGTGTTTCCCCTGTATCATCTTCCAGAAGTTTCAAAGTTTTTGCTTTTGTATCTAGGCCTTTTATCCATTTTGACTTTAGTACAGGGTGAGAGCTAGAGGCCTAGTTTCATTCTTCTGCATGTGGCTAGTTTTGTCAGCACCATTTGTTAAAGGAGCTCTCTTTTCTCCAGCATGTGTTTTTGGTCCCTTTTTAAAAAATCAGATGGCTGAATGTGTAGGGCTGCTTCTTCTATTCTACTGGTGCACGTGTCTGCTTGTGCGCTGGTACCACTCTGTTTCCACTGGGATAGCTTCCTCGTATACTTGTAACTTGAAATCTTGAATTGTGATGCCTCTTGCTTTCCTTTTCTGCTTAGGATTATTTTGGCTATTCTAGGTCTTTTCTTTTTCCACATAAGTTTTAGGATTTAATTTTTCTAGTTCTGTGAGGAGTGTGGTTTGTATTTTAACAGGAATTGTATTCAACTTACGTGTCTCTTTGGGTAGTAGGACCATGCCACTCTTCTTTTTTCTTAGGGACCTCTGATACAACCAACTATGTGGACCATCATCCTAAGCTTATGATGCACAGACATCACCCATCTGTACCTGGTCCCTGGCTTGCCTTTTCTTTCTCAGCCACTACACCCTTCCCCTTTCTCACACAAGCATTGACTCCAGTGTATTTACATTGCTTCCCTCCAATCTACCTTCCATGAATATATTTGGCTTGTATGTGACCAAGAAAAATAGTGCTGTTACACGTGGGCTGAGTGCTCTGGCCTTGCCACTGGGCCTGTGGTCTGCCCATCCTCCAACACTCAGTTTTCTCAACAAATGAACAAATGAACACTGGTAGCAATGACACCTCCTTTTCCAGAATTACCAAAAAGATCATCACTTCAAAGTTTTGCCAACCACCATGATTCCAGCTCTTCACCAACGTGAAGGGCGCTGTGACTAGCAGTGTCCTTGCCGTGGCCTCCACACCCCTTTCCTACTCTGGCCTAGTGAGCTGGCCACGGCTGCACAAGTGGAGGCAGAGTTGCGGCTGTCTTGATGGCCAAGAGCAGCACCAGGTCCAATCTAGCTTCGCTTAGACAGTGGGGACACCACAGCGTCTCCCTCAGAACCTGTTTTGTTTGTTTGTATTTTAGGGAAGGGTCTACAGGGTGTTCAGGGTTTCACTACTAGATCAGACTCCTACTGACTGGCTTGTTTACAGCCTTCCAAGAACTGGATTACAGGCGTGCACCACCACACCCAGTCTCAAACTGCCTTTCAAGACTGGCTCCGGATTTGAACCAATGATCCTGGGCCTGCTTGCAGGTGCTTTAATCCACTGAGCTATTTGGCTGGCCTTTGCCGTGTGGTGGTTTTCAAGTGGGGTAGAAAAGACAGGAAGAGGCGCTCAAGTCTCCAGGAAGGAAGGAGAAGGGCAGGCACACAGAGCACCTGGAAGTGGCCTAGTGGGCAGGGACCTGCGTGCTAGGACTCCCAAGTATCCTTTCAACAGACTGCACCCCCTGGAGAAGGTACTCTGTGTATCAGGGCTCCAAGGCGGGATGTCCTTGCTGGCTGTGCAGCAAGAGCACAGCGCCAGCCCCTGCCAACTTCTGAATCCCACAAGGACCACCAGTGAGTTCAGATTCTGGGCCCCACTCTCCACTGGTACCCCGCTCTTTGGAAGTGGAACCCTTATGAGCACTGAGGGCCTCCAGTCCTCCCCAATTGGGCCTTTTTCTGTCAGTTCATCCCACTGACCACAAGATGGCACCCACTTTCTGAGAAATCCATGGTCACCCAAAGTGTAACATCCATTTTCTGTATCAAGCAGCCTCAAAACCCCTGTCGTTTTTCCTTTTTGCTAGGCACTGCTGGTTTGAGATGAGTCTTTGGTTTTGCATTCCTCCAAGCAGTGATTGCTGACTTACGATCCTCACCACGGTAGCAATAACTTCTAATATGCTTTTAGTCCTTTACCATTTGCAGCGTGCTTTTACCAGCTATGCCCAGGATCACTTTAGGAAATGGACATTATTATTCCAAGTTATGAGAAAACTAAGACGCAGAGCACCACCTTGTTCAGGCACAATGTAATAATTATGATTATAGATCATGATGGTCCCTTTGCAGCACAGATCACAGTCACCTGACTGCTGGGGGCACCACAGACGCAGGCCTGAGACAGGAAACCTCTGGGCAACCTCTGGAGTTCCAAGAGCAAGAGGACAGACTGATGTTGCCTACAGCTGCCTGCTATCAGGCAAGACCGGGCAGACATGCCTGGCTGGGCTTTGGGCTCAGAGGAGCTAATGGCTATGAGGTTTCTCTGGAGATGCGGGAAGCATCAGCAGACATTTAAAAAACAGCACCGATTTTTTAAAATTATTTTCATTTTCTATTCCTGAGAAATTAAATATTATCTCCTACTGGGAAACGTTAATGTTAATGAGAGCTGTAAACCCATTTCCAAAGAAAATCATCTTCTACAGGCAACACTGTCTTATGAGATCAGTGCTCTAACAAAAATCATTTCTAAGGGCCGGCCAAATAGCTCAGCCAATTAAAGCTCCTGCAAGCAGGCGCGGGTGTTAGGTGTTCAATCCCCTGGCCTGCCATGCCAGCCCCACCCCTGGGGCACGCTGAGATGGCAATTGAGACTGGGCCACCAGGCTGTACACAGGCAGATCACTACAAGCCTGATCTAGTAGTGAGATCCTGAACACCCTTGTAGACCCTTCTCTAAAATACATAATAATAATAATAATAATAATAATAATAATAACTTCTGAGATCACTTACACACTCCTGTGACTAACCAGGGCCCCATCGTCGGGCATGAACTGTTTTTATCTCACAGGGAGGGGCTGAAAATGTAGGCCAAGGTTCCATGGACTATAAATGCTGTGTACAGGACAGAGGCAACAAAATGGAAAGTGTAATACATTGTGTTTTTATCATTTATTGATTCCAGTGGGTATTTTAAGCTTCTCTGTTCTAGCCATTTGCTATGCCTCAGATTCCTGTCTGGAAAATGGGGATAACTGTTCCCATACTCCATACTTCCCTACAGAAGAGCTGCTGCATTGTTGGCTATAACCTCCAATCATCAAGACTTTCATTTTCTGCCGCTTTATTTTGTGAAACAGACTTTGTGGAGAGGTGAGGAAGAACAGGCCCCACTGCTGGCCACAGTTTTCCCTCTGGCACCCAGGCCAGACCCAGTGAAAGCTGTCAAGCTGCCTCCCATACACCCCACCCCCATTCGGAAAGCCCCTCCACTGTGACCTGATCTCCTCAGGCCAGGGCCATGGGGAAGGAGCCTGGGCGGAGGGTGTGTGGGGACACAGGAGGGCAGCCCTACACAGGCATTCTGGTTATATGTGTGGAGTTTGCACTAGCTTTACACTACAGAAACGGTGTTTTAAAAGATGGTTATGTTGCTTTGAGCCCAAACTATAGGGCAGCTACACTGAGAGTTACACAGACCCCTACACAACAGCCAGGGCCTTAACTAACCTTACATAATTATGTTATGAAAAACGAACTCCCCCCACATACCTGACTTCCAATAAACTTTTACAACAGAGTTCAAGTGGGGCACTATCTACATACACCCAAACACTTGAGGGCAGTTGCTTCTCCTGCCCCCGTCTGCCTCATCATTCATGCCATCTTTTTATTAAGGTATAGGATATACCTTAAGGACATGTGAAAAACAAAAAGCTAAGATCCAGGGATGAGCATGTAGCTTGACGGCACGGCACTTACCCAGTGCTTGCCTAGCACTGGGAGGCTTTGCCAGCACGCCACAAAAGAAAAAGAGAAATCCAAGATGTAAAGATATTTGAGTTTTGAGTGCCAAGCAATGGTTCTGCTATAAATGCATCTTCACTGCATTTAGGAAGAATATCAAACATCATTTTTTATATTTTTATAGTGAAAGTAGGAGGCAGTATAGCATAAAACACAGCATGTTTTGCATTTGTCAATTGTGCCTTTATTTCCTTGTCTATAATCATGGAGTGTTATTTATTTTCTAGGATTACTTTTGAAAAATTGAAACAATGTAAGTACTAAGTGTTAAATTGGGCCCAGAGAGGTTATTTCCATCTCCCTGTTATTTAACCTTTTTGTAATTCCTGTATTTTACATCAATAAAATACTTTGAAACCACAGTTAATTTTCAGAAACCCTGATTTAAACGTTTCTCTGTGCTTGGGACTATCTATCTGCTTGACTTCAATTGGCAAACGTGAATGGATTATTAGATGATGAATGGGCCTGCAGAGCACACTTGTGCTGCGACTGCAGTCATTGTCTGAACAGGCTCACCTACACCTACTGTCTCGTCCTTGATTTTCACAAGACTTGTGGTTTCATATTTTTCTTACTCTTTTCTGAGGAGAGATTTAAGGTCCTCTTAGCCCCAACCAATGTCCTCTCTAGTGATCACAGCAAAGTCAGGTTTTTCTTAAAGAATAAAGGAACGACATCAATGAAGGACACATTCAATTTTATTTAAAGATCTGCTGAGTGCTCCTATTTCCTGCTAGGCCCATCGCAGCAGAATCAGCAGTGGGGTAGGGGGCGCATCTTGCAATAAGAAGGGACAAGAACGGGTTGTCTGCGAGTTGCAATGGTTTCAGAGGCACAGGGAGGCAGACGTTGGCTTGGCTCTCCCCCAGGCAGGTCCATGAGGGCTTCCTCCAGCACACCCCAGGCTGTCCCCGAATCTGGGATCTGCCAGCAGATCTATAGGCTGGAATTCAACACCTGCTCCCAACCCAATGGTGTTAGACCTCCTCTTAGCCTGTGACTGCCTGAGATGGGGTCCTTCCTTCCAACCTTGATCTCAGGGATAAAAACAAACTTTCACCAGCCTGAGGAAACCATTATAGGTAACTCATGGCCCCAGAGCAACAAAAATCACACATGTAAGCCAGTAGTCTACAGTGCTGTTCCCTTTGGCTTATTATGAGATTAGAAAGCTTTCTTGTTCTAAATTTAAAAAAAAAGGCAGTGTGTATAAGGAATAAGAGCCATGTAGTCTAAAGTGCAGAAACATCTGGACGTGTGGGGGGTTCACTGCGTGCTTGCGCATTCAAGGATCATTCAGGGGGGTTGATGTAAAGCTTAACTGTCTGGTTTTGCAATCATTTTCAATCATTAAATCATTACAGGCATTCAATTTTGTGGTGCAGAAGTAAGTTCAAATAAATAGGCAAAAACAGACCTATAACAATGATAAGTCCTTAACTTCCTAATCCAATGCTTCCCTGACAGCAATTTCAGATTAGACAGGTTCTGAGAACAAAGTGCATCATGGATCATGAGAAAATGATTCCTTTAAGTCTCACAATGCAGAGCTCTCTCTGCAGTCACCAGGTGTCTAGTTTCATTTGTGGGAAAGTAACAGTTACTTCTTGCTCCTGTCCCCTTCATTCCAGTACTGTTCAGTCTGCATCTCTGTGAGCCGGGAGATGGTGCGCTGAAACGCGAAGATTTCCTCTTCTCCGGTAAACATGGAGAGTCCCTCGGCAGCATCCTGGTTACAAGAACAAGCATATATATATATATATATATATATATATATATATATATATATA
>PVKN010021242.1:0-15608 GCA_004027915.1 Capromys pilorides
GCTCTCCTTGAAAGAAGAGCAACCGTCTCCATTTTGACTGAGCCTGACCCTATTCCCTCATATTGAAATGTACAGAGCTGGCTAGGACCTCTCACTGTCCTTTCAATTGGCCTTAAGCAGTGTGTATTGGTCTAGCCAAGGTGCTGCTGGTGGTAATTTTTGAAGATGGCATGCGTGTTTCCTTGATGACAGGATGAAGAGCCAATGTTCCACGGTGTCAGCTGGGATTGAGCCTCAAGATAGAGGCTATGACATCCTGAGGCTTGAAAGATTACACAGCAGAGCTGAAGCACCAGATCCCCAAAATCTCATTATCCTTTCAGTTGGCCTTATTGGTCTAGCCGAGGCACTGGTGGTAATTTTTGAAGATGGCACACGTGTTTCCCTGATAACAGGATAAACAGCCAATGCTCCACGGTGTCAGCTGAGATCAAGCCTTGAAAAAGAGGCTATGACTTCCTGGGGCTTGAAAGATTACACAGCAGAGCTGAAGCCTCAGACCCCCAAAATATTAGAGACTAGCTCAATAGCATAATGCAAATTACTTTCTTTGTATATCTCTGAATATGGCAGAGGTGAATGCAGGCCTCCTACCTAGCCCAGCTCACAGTGCTCACCTTCTTCCCACAATTCCCTTCAGTGTTCACCTTCCCAAAATTCATTTTCGCAAGCCACTCCCCCTTCTCTAATGAATAAAGCCCGAGTGCAGCTGTGGGTCGCTCTCTTGGTTCTGGAAAGCCATCTTCATGGCTGGACTTAGGGCCCTTGGCTCCCCAATAATTATATTTATATATATATATATATATCTTAGTGTCTTTGTTATTGCGTGGGTTGCACTGGGAGTGGTAGATTGGAATTAAGTTGGTGGAATTCCAATAACGGGTTTTGGGATTATAAGTTTAGACTTCTTGGGCTGAGACGAGAACCAGGAAGGGACTCCGACAATGTTTGACTGCATGAAACCTTGGGGGACATCAGGCACAGCCAGTATACTCAGCCACTGATAAGTGGCGCAGAGCTGATAGAGTTCCACCTAGAACAAACCTTGAAAATGTGACACAGTGTGAAAGAACTCAGACACAGAAGGCCAACAGTTGCAGGAGGAAATTCTTATGCAATGCCCAGACCAGGAGCTCCACAGAGACAGAAATAGAGGGATGGGCTCTGAGGTCCGAAGAGAGGTGAAGGGGAAGAGGCTGCCCATTGGCAAGGGGGCCGCCTAAAATGGGCAAAGAAGTGAGATTTGCTTTTGGTGTATACTTAAAGCTACTGAGTTTTATTTGATAAAAGGAGTGATTTTCTGTCATGTGAACCATGTCAATAAAGTTCCAAGTTTAAGAAGTACTCTGAAATGGAAGACTCTGTTGTGGGTGCTACAAAGTCCAAAGAAAAATGGCTTCAAACAGCGACACTGGGTGGCAGGGCCATGAGTCAGGCCGGCGAGCCCAGACATGTGTGGGCATCCTTGTAAGATCCACGATGAGAGATGGGGGCAGGACCCCACTAAGAAAGAAAGCCACCCATGATGAGGCATCTTCCTGTGGATTCCGGGAGCTACAGAACACAGATAAGAGCCTGCAGCTGGCCCCTCTGTGCCCGTTCCCTTTCGTCTTTGCTTCTCCCTAGCAGCAGAGCCAGAGGAGGAAAGAAACTCGGATTTGCTCACGAAGGCCGAATTCTCTATCCTCCATTTCCGAGAGCTGCAGAGTGAATACTGCTTACAAAGAAGTGGGGAAACTAGCTTGAGCCTCAGCATGCAAAGAGCATGCACAGTTCTTCTGGGGAACCAAGGCAGGCAGAGGGAGCACACGTTCCTGTCCCTGCTAGATTTACATATCCAAAATTGCACCATAGGAGCTGTGCAAGCTTTGTGTTGGGCAGTGCTCCCCTCACGAGGGTCACATGCTACACGCGGCTGCTTCCCAGACTGTGTGAATATGCTAAGAGAATTTTCTTTGTCCAAAACGGCTGCGGCCACCTCAAGATAAAAGCCAGGCACACACTTGCTAGCTTGAAGTCTAGAGTTTCAAAACTCTCACCAGACACAGGGTTAGCTCTCCAGGACTGCCCTGGTGGGCAGCCCCACCAGGACTGGAGTGAAGCCTCAGGGCTGGCAAGGCCTTCCTTATGTGAGGAGGAGCAGCACAGGGTGGGTGCCACAAGGACAGCACCTGTAACCTGTGACGGGTCACTCTGTCACCCTGGTGCCCAACTCATGCCGAGAAGAAGCTTCGTGCACACCGCCAATCCTGCCTGGACAGGGTGTGCGTGCCGTCCTCCGCAGGCTGTAAGCTACGCATGCTCCCGTCTTTTGCCCCATCTGGTATCCGTTGCTTTCCTCTCGCACAGGATGGCCTCCATCTGTCACCATCTCAGGGAGTTCATCCATTCTCCTGAGGGCACAGATACATGTGGATTGGGCATCACTGCTGAGCTGGTGCCTGTAGGCCTGCGCTTGGGCCCTGGGTTCACAACTTACCCATGCTGCGCTTTCACGGGTTTTCATTTGATGATGTATGCCAATAATACAAATAAGAAAGAGGTTACAGTAATTGTTTGAATCCAGCCTCCACCGTCTCACTCTGCACCCCTGTGATTTCTGAGGAGCCCAAGCCCCGGCTCCGTCACACTAAATTGAGACATACAGGAGCAGGCTGGGAAGCCTCACGGCACCCATCAATCTCGCCTGCTAATCGTGCCTACCACTGACAGCACCAGCCGCAGGACAGACGCCTCAGCGGGTAGGAAGAGCCAGGCATGTCCCACTGCCCCGAGTTGTGCCCGCGACTGCCTCCTGCGACAGATGACACCAAATTATTCATACGCCACCAGATGTTTTCCAGGCACCGGGGAGCAATTGCGCTGTAGCCTCTCAGAAACTGCCCTGGAGTTAAAACTATTTTGGGCACCGCCATCTGAACACTCCCGGAGTCAGAGCCGATCCCCCACTAATTGGAAATATGGGAAGGGATTTGACACCTCAGCTCTGAGAATCCGAGCAGGGCCCAGACAGGAGTTACGAAAGAGCTCTCCTGTGAGGGGCGAGTCCTAGCAGCCCTGGCCCCGGCGGGAGAGCCGGTCCAGTGCCTGCTGCTCTGTCAGATTCCCAGCAGAAACTACAGGCTAATTTGGAAGCGCAAGCCAAGTTAGGATTCAGGCCTTACAATACCCCAAAGTGCATTTCAGGGAGAAAATCAGCAAAAAGGAAGCCAATCACAGCAAACATGAAAATTAAAATATGGCGTCTCTATCTGAATGAAGTAAAGCTGCTAAACTTTTGAAAATGAAGGACGTCATATGAGGAATTGTGCACTTAACATGCATAGCTATAAATACCAGAGATGCACGATTAGGCAGTGTCCCTGTGGCAGGGCGCTATTCCCCATAAGAACAAAGGCCCTCCTTCCTTGTAAGTAAGGAAAGGCCACTGCAGAGAATGCAGCTCTCAGAAGAGACAGACGACGCAAACGCCGGCCATAAAGACGACGTTTCAGCTCTTCAAATCAGAAGTTCAAAAGGCTAATCAGATAGAACCGGAGCACCGCGCCGCCGTCACCAAGGTGCAAGGCCTCAAGGACAGCGGCCACTGGCATTGGCGCCGTGTCCTCCTGCTCCCCTACGGACCCCACAGAGGGTCGGCGCAGCCCTCCCGGACACCCTGCGGCCTGCAGCGCTGTGCTTTCACTCGGGTCTAACAAATGCAGGCAGCAGCCCGCAGCCGTGTCGCCCTCGACTCGGGAGGCCGAGCCCATGGCCTTCTGCTTCGGTCCTGGCCTCCACTGAGCAGCCCGGCCTCCCTTGGCCGAGGGAGAGGTCCCTGCGATCCCGACACAAGCCCCGAGCAGCCGGAAGAAGGGCAGCCGCTCCCTGCGTCCTCTGGGGTCCCCACGGCAGTGCTCAGGCTCTGCCCCAATACTGCGACTCTCCAGGGAGCCATCCTAAAGTATCGTTCACAGTGAAACAGACGTCTGTGCAGCCCGTCATGACAGCCTGGGCATAGCCACCGAAACAGAACAGCGACGGTGCCGAGGCCACATGCCGGGGGATGCTGCGCTTGGTTATCATCCACAGAAACAGAGAAGCATCTGACAGGAAACGAAAATGACATTTCAGAGTTTCCGTGACGTGGGGAATGCTTTGCCTGCGAAGCACAGCGAAGCTCCAAAGGGGCCGGCCCGCTCCTGCTCTGTGACAGTGCAAAAGTTCACTCCGGGTTCCTCAGCGTCGCTCTGAGGAAGCCGCCAGGTAGCAGAGCTGAGCTCCAGAGGCAGCACAGAAACAGCCAGCGTGTTAGGTTCACAGGGACCAGAGGAGTGGGGCACGGGTCCTGCTTGGAGTTGAGGTCTGGAGGTTGAAAAACTTGACCAAAGTAAACATCAGGGAGACAGCAGGCCTCAGTGGACTCGCAGAAGCCCGGGACCAGGCTCTGGGAGCAGCAGGAGGGGGGCCAGTCTGCTGCGGGGTGGCAGCCGCGACCCCAGAGCTGCACACCCCTCCCACTGGCCTCAGGACCAAGAGCTGCCAAGGCCTGGGGCCTGGCAGGCGTGGGGCAGGGTCAGAGCAGCTAAGGAACAAGAGTTGAAGACCCGAGCCTGTACCCTGCCCTCCAGATCAACTCACAGACGGCTCTAGGCCTCTCCCAGAGAGTTTCTTCAGCCCCCTTGGGATGGGGGATCCCCGAGTCTGTGTTAAATGCAATTCCACATCAGCAGGCTCTTTGTAACAAGCTCTGGGTGAGCAAAGCTGTGGCCAGGACACCCTCGGGTCGTGGTTACTCTGCGGCCCCGGCCTGCCTCACAGACACTTTTACCGCTTCCCTCCTGTCCCTGGCCTTGTCCTCTCCGCCACAGGGCCACCCTTGCGGGGTGCTCACCCTGCCCCAGCGTGAGCCTTGCCCACGGGATGTGCAGCTGCTGGGGGTCGCGGGCACCACAATGACCTGATGCTCCCGTGGGCCCAGCAGAGAACTCGCAGGGAGCTAGGAGGTGATGAAGGAGAACACGCCCTGCCCCAGTGGGTTCTTCTCAGGGTCCGAAGGGGGGCCGCGGCCTTTGAGCAGAGGTCACCAGGCTCTAAGACCCAGGGGCAGCCTCCGAGCGACCTGCTGCATTGGAACAGTTTGAGAAACCTGTCACCCCAATACAGCAGTGGCACTTAAGGCCAGGGGACTGCGCAAGGTCACTTAGGAAGCAGTGTGAACTCAGAAAGGGTCTGAGCATCAAGCCCTGGAGCCCTGAGCCCAGGAGCTCGGAGGGCAGCTCCCCTCAGAGCACGCTTAGCGCGTGGGGGACCCTAGGTACTCCCTCTCTGCTCCTTAGCTCAGCCTCAGGATGACATCCATGTGGCCAAAGACCAAGGGCCCCGTGACGTCCAGTGACATGTCCCAGTGGCCCTGCCAACTTGGAACAATATGAAGATAATGAAGGATTCTGACAGCCCAAAGCAGGCAATAAAGTTAAATGAGATTCCAAAAGTATTGCATAAGGGAGTGAAGTCAGGGGTGGAATGGAAATAAAACGTGTTTTGAGCCGGATTAGAAGAAAAATAAAAAAACACTGAATTGCATTGAGAAAATAAAGTAAGTGCAAAACCCTCATCAAGTGGTAAAAAGAATTACACACAGCTTCAGGGGCATCGACAAAAATGTTTTCTGACATGACAGGCATGCGGAGGAGGGCACAGCTACCCAGGGCCCAGCATCCTGCTGTGACAGCCAGCACGATGCAGACTGGGTTGGCTTGTAGGCACGCATACAGGGACAGCCGAAGGCTCCATCCAGACCGCAGATGGCCCTGGACCCTACCCCACTGGCCTGAGATTGGACACTCCTCAAAGAGCAAGGCTTGGATTCATCAGGAGAAACATCAAACCCACAAATAGAAAACAACCGTGAAGCCCAGCAAATGGGTTCTGGAAAGGGGAAACAATCTTTAGTAGTTAATATATTAGAGATGCTTGCCATAATTCAATCTATTAAATTAACCTTTGATTTCAAAGCTATAGGTTTAAACTTCAGTAATTGATTTGGAATGGTAACCTGACGCCAAGAGAGCTTAGCAATGTTTGGGAAGAGTTTTAGAATATTCAAGAAAATTTGATACTTACCTACTTTGTACGTTTAGTATGTCATGTTTTAAAGAATTGCTTAATCACTTAGGAAAGTTCTGCTTATCAATCTAGTTGTAAGTACTGTTTTATTAGCCCTGTTTTTTTAACTTCAGAGCCTGGTAGCTTAGCATACAATTATCACAATGTGCTACATCTCAACAGAAGCTGTGCTAGTTGAACTTAAAAATTGGCTGATAAATATATTAATTTTAAAATATTTATGTAAATGAGTATTTGAGATGAAAAAACTACCTTCAGAAAACTCCAGAAAACCCCTCTACTTTTATGCTTCGTACTTCTTGATTCTTTTGTACTGGCTAAATTTTACACAATATGGGCTGGGAAGATAGTTCCACAGTCCAAGTGCCTGCCTGGCAAGAGCAAGGTCCCAAGTTCTATCCCTGGTACTACATGCTACCTGTATAGCTTGTGCATAGGTGTCCCCAAGAAGCCTCATGTAGTCATGGGGCAGCTTCTGGAATTTGTAATTGATTATTGTGGGTGTGGATGCTGCCCCTCCCCTGGGGCAGGTGATTTGCATTTCAGGCTAAGGAAGGAAGAGAAGTTAGCTGCTTGAGCTGCTGCTGCTCTTCCCTTTGCTCTTGCTCTTGCCCGCCACCATGAACTGCTGCCCTCTGCCATGTGCCACTCTGCCTTGGAGCCAGCTGAATATGGACTGAAACCTCCAGTAACTGTGAGCTAAATAAACCATTTCTTCCCTCATTTTGAGTGTCAGGTGTTTGTCTCAGTAACAAGAGAAGAGTAACTAAGACACCATGCCAGCCCAGAACCCCAGGTGTGCCACACCAGCCCCAAAGCCAGGTACAGTGGCACATACCTGTAACCCCAGCATTGGAGAGGCTGAGATAGAAGGATTACTACAAGTCTAAACTGAGTATCAAGACTCTGATTCAAAAAAAAAAAAACCCCACAATATGTGTATATTAGTGTTATTTAGAAAAAAATGAATAGTGACACAAAAATACCACATCAAATGAACGCACTCCCTTAGCGACACTTCTGGCTGTGGCAGTCATCTGCCTCTGACGCCAAGTGTGGAGGGGCAGAGCACAGGTGGCACTCTGGCAGAGAAGCTCTCCTTCATGGGAGCGCTCCATCCTGCAGGACAGGCCCAGGCATCATGTCATGTGCCGTGCGCATGCAGGTGTGTGTTGTGCATGTGTGTATGCTTGCATGTGCGCACATGTGCACGTGTGTTGGGGGGCAAACAACTCTCTCAGTGTTAAGCGTGGACTTAGTAGCTTCTCTATCAGATAGGGATCAGCTTTTGTGCACCAAATATGTGTAGATGTGAATGTAATCAAGGAAACGGGAATTCATTGTAATATATAAATTAATTCAAAGTTGCTTTTTCCTGGAATCAGTAGATGCTAGAGTAGCAAAGTCATTCCTGGCCCATTTGATTGCTTGCCCAATGGTGAGCTCTATGCCAACCATCCAGGTGTATTTTTCAATGATGAGCTAAAGAAAAATACTGTCATGCCCCAGTTGTGCAGCGCAGGGGAGCACGGGCGGAGCTTCACTGCTGTTTGCACCCCATGAATGAGCTGCAGGATGACCGCGTCTTTTGGGTGACGTTGAGGAACCCGCTCTGACCCTGTCCCTGTGGGGGACACAGCCAGCCACTGCTCGCCAGGCCCCTGACCAGCTGCCTGGGACCCACGCAGGACAGCTGTCACAGTGCCGGCCAGATAGCTCATCCTGATGTGCCACTATACCCAAGATGAGAGCAGCTGGGACGTGTCTCCTGGTCCTGTCTAGTGATGCAAGTTGGCAAATGCTGCAGCCATGCAAGAAGCAGCGGGTGAAGTCAGAGGGGGCTGCCTGCCTCCCAGTGCAGGCACACAGGGCACAGGAAACCCCATGCCAGCAGGCCCAGACCTGCTTGGAGCAGATTCATGACATCACTGGCAAAGTAAAATGCATCCCCCAACCCAGCATCCACAGGGCTGTGAGAAGGGGGTGTGGTGGCATGCAACTACAGTCCCAGGTATTTGGGAGGCTGAGGCAGGAGGACTACAAGTTAGACTGGCCTGGGAGAGTTAACTGTGCCATATAGGGATTCTGGGGAGACATCTGCTTAGTCTGTCAAATTCTGAAATTCTAACTTTCTTTGGGAACAAATACAAGAGTGAAGACAGCGCCGTGCAGGAGCCCTGCAGGGCTTGGCATAACCAGGCTCTTCCGACAGGAATCTAGGGCCGCCTCTCCTTTCTGCCACACCATCTTGGCATCTGATGGCTCTGCTGGGAACCTGCCTGCCCGCTCGGATTCTGCCCTCCTGCATCAGGAGCAGACTGTGTGGGACGCTGGCTCCTGTCTGCTCCTGGCTCTCAGCGTCCAGGTCCCTGCCCTCCTCCAGCATCTCATCACCATGGAAACTGGCCTCACCCCTCTGGTTGGTGGCCCGGGATGGGATGGGCACTCCAGAGGCCCAGCCACCTGACAGTGACAGGGATGTCAGTGCCCCTCACTGCCCACACAGTGGGCTCTCGTGGCCCAGGAGGGCTCAGGGAGCAGGCGCGTTGCAGCGCCCCACTCTGATCCTTCTTACTACCACCAGCCTACACGTTGGCTTGGTTTTATGTACAAACAATGCATCTGTGAGTTTTGGAAAGAAAACAAAGGAAGGTGGGATGAAATTGTGTGTGTGTGTGTGTGTGTGTGTGTGCGTGTGCGCGCACAGCACAGTGGTCACTGCTGCCCTGGCCCTGATGGGCCTTCAGCTCTGCCATCTCGGGTGCCAGGTCTCCCTGTTCTTCTCTGTGGTGTAGATCAGGTGCACTGAGCAGGGCTCCTGCGTGTGTTACATGATGCACTGCATCTCACGTGATGATGGTGTGACACATGGTACACACACATGCATGTGACCAATCCTTAACTGGGGACAAGGCTGTGTACTTGCAAGTGGGAATTATTGTCAAGCTGTCCTTGAAAAGGGTGCAAGCATTCCTGCTGTGCAGGGCACCTTTTGGGGCGACTATGCAGGGAGGGAGCAATGTGGGGCCAAAGCACATGGAAGGCAGAGGAATCAGAGCCCAGGTTCCCCTCCCTCCTTGCCTTCACGGTTGCCTCCTGCTCTAAGGCCTGTCACAGCTCATGGCACCTTGCTTCATAAAGGAAGAGCAGCAGCAGTATCCAGGGAGGAAGACCTCACCACCCAGGTCTCTAGAGAAAGCCATGAGGTGTGCACAAACAGTAGGCATAGCTTTGCACACCTGTGCACGCCTATGTGTGCAAAAATAATGAAGTATATGGAGATGTGCAACGGAAACCAGGTAAGGGCACAACACAGAATTTGCGGGCAGTACAGGAGGGGTGGCCCATGGCAGACGGCAGGGTGGACACTGCCACGCAGGACAGATGCTTGGGAACAGGTTGGCAGAGGGGCCACAGGCACAGCTGTCACCACGCACCGTGCCTCTCCCTCTCCCCGGGCCCACGAATGGGTCAGCAGCCTCTATGGACTCCACTTCATGTGACAGAGTCCACAGTAGAAAGCTCATCGCTGCTGGAATTCCTCACCCACAGCAAGAAAAACAGACGGTCCTATAAGTGTCCTGTGCTTGCGGAGCTCAGGGTGGGGGCCACGGGGACTTTGCCCCGGGCTGCATTCCCACAGGTGTGCCTGCCCACAGGTGCAGGCAGAGGAATTAGAGACCAGGTTCAAGCCCACAGGTGTGCATGCCCATGCTGTGCATGCTGCCAAGAGCAGAAAGGAAAGCCCATGACCGAATCAGACAGAGCCGTGGGTTAGTGATGGAGTAAATAAATGGATCCAAGAGGCTCACTCGGGGGGCGGGGGGGGGGGGTGGGGGGGTGTTACCCAGACACTGGTTGGGAATCTCGGCACAGGGACAGACAGACAGACAGACAGACAGACAGACAGACAGGCGAGCATTCAAACCAAACGGAAGACGGCACCACTCCCGGAGGAGAGAGAGGCTGGAGGCCGCCTTGCTATGTGCTGAGTGGCCTGATGCACCCCAGCCATTCTGTGTCCACAGGAACTGCCGATCTGCTAAAGGAATCTACATGTTTAATAAGTCAGCCCAGATGTGTCCTATACACCCTGCATTCAGAAATCTGACAACCACTAACCTTTTCTCAACAAAAGTGGTTTAATTTTTTTTTTTTTTAATCCATCAGCAAAAATTAAGCTTGTCTGTGAGGCCTGGACTGCCTCACAAAACCTGCCAGCAGTCGGCAGGGAGGCACCAGCGGGGTGGTCCGGAACCTGCATGATGGGCTGGGTGCTCAACTCCATCCACAGCAGTGCCTGTGTGCCTGGCAGCTTGGAGCATGTTGTCAGGCAGAGCAGCCGGGCGGCTCCTGGGAGCAGGACCCTGCGGCGAGCATTCTGCAGCAGCTGCCACCCTATCACACACTGGCTTCCAGGCCAGGCCAGTCCCTGGTAATGGCTCGGAGGGAGCAAGCTTGGGAACTGGCTGCAGTCCATGCGACTGGTGTTTCATGAGGATTCAACATTTATGATAGCAAACTTTAAAATATTCAGTTAATCTTAGCAAAGAGCATGCTGGTCAACTGGAGAATTTCCTACTGAGGTCTTTCAGGCACTAACATATCACTGTATTGAGCCAATTCTCATCTTAGGTGTGCACCTTCAACTATAATCACTAAGAAGTGGAAATACAAAGGTAAAGTTGAGGACTTCCACAAGACCTCACAGGTCCCCAGAGGTCCAAGGAAGGCAGACGCCAAGCCTGTTGTCCAGAGCTTGACAGCCCCACCTCCCACCTGCCACTGCTGCACATAGCCAACTGTTTCTCTGCTCACAGCTGCACAGAATGACACCTGGATAATCGCTCCCTCCCGGGTGGCTCCAGGTGACGCAGGAAGGCACGGGGAGGGGAGGACAGCTGTAATTGTGGTTCTCAGCACACCCGTGCTGTCAGGTAAATCAGCACTTGGCCAGCTCAGCTCCTCCTCTAGGAGGGTGAATGCCAGTACTTAAAGTCTAAACCCTACAGTGGGCTGCAGTCAGACATTCAAAATTTGGACGAGAAATGCAAGTCCGAATCCTGGCTTCACTTCTTTCTCTCGGAGGTGAGATGCCTCTGCCTCCCACAGGTAGCATGCAGTTGGTGGTCGGACCCTCATTCCGGGTAATAATGAGGATTATGCAACTCACCATCACAGAGGAATTCAGAGATTTCCGGCAAGTAATAGTAATGACAAAGGACTCCACACGCAGCCCACTGTGAAATGACCTGTCCCACAGGGCTTGCGAGAAACCCAGTGAGAGTGTGTGCTTGTGCACTTCACCTCTTCATGGAACACACAGGCGCACGCGCACCATGCAGCTCCAGACTTCCACATGCAGGCTACCGTTCTTACAGCCGTCGTGTTTGAGTCAGGGCAAGTGATCAACTGAGCGCTGCCAAGATGACTGGAGCTGGTGGGAAGAATACACGGCCTCCACGGGCACTCCCTGGGAGTGTCTCTGCGCCGCAGTGAAGCCACCGTGTTAGTGGCCTCCAAGCGGTAGTAACCATTTTTACCCCCTGAGGGTCTGCTTGATCTTGGGAGGCCTGGTGGAGCCGGCGCAAATATGCTTGATGAATGAGATGGGGCCAGGGTCCACGGCTTTTCTTCCTTTACAGGAAAGGTGCCGTGGCAGAAAGAAGCCTGGTGGAGCACCCCTCAAGGCATCGCCCTGCCTGGGGCTGCAGGGAGGTGGGAGGAGTTTCCCTCAGCACCGAGGTCCTCAGGCCCAATGTGAGGTCGTTTTGTGTACTGGACTCTGAATGCAGTCGTCATGGGAGCAGCAAGGCTGTGTTCCCTACCCGAGGAGCTGCTGGTGCCCAGGGGGCCCCAGGGGCTCATGCCGGAGACCTTGCATGGCTCTCAGGGGGCAGCTGTCCCGCGCTGCCCAGGGCTCCCAGTTGCAGCAAGCCACACAGTGCCTCTGGGGTTCAGGTCCATGAGCCCTGGACCCTTAACAGGGTGTTCCGGTCTCACTCTGTTTCCTTCTTGGATTCCTCTCAAAAACCTTACAAAGCACTCACAACCTACATAAAGCATTTCTCTCCATTGAACTTGACAGAAGAACATAAATAATGACACCAGGAGAAATAAGCATGGCCTGCTATCTGGACTCTGACATACCATCCTTCCCCGAATCGCGGATTTGGCGTTCTGCACCCCAGGCGTCGGTGTGGCATCACTGGTCCAACCCAGACAGCGTCATCCTTTACTGTCAGTTAGTGTTTCCGCTGACAAATGCCCTCTGCTCTCAGCTTCCCTACAGAGGCGTAATCCCGACGTCTTGCTTAGGGGCCATAAATAACTACAGACTAAATAGATTTGCGAGGCTTCACCATTTCTGCTGTCTTTGTTCATGGCTGGTCTTGTTTATCATTTATAATTTTTCCACACTCTGTAATGTAGAAGGGCCCTATTGTTTCCTATTCTGCACCCCTAAAAGTATCTCTCTGTGTAATGCCACCTCGCTGAATTTCCTAAAATGTGTAATACTGTCTCTTAGTTCAAGCTGTCACCCGTCGTCAAGCATCAGAGCCCAGCACCTCCCCCTCCCCCGCCCGTCCGTCCACTGCCTCTGTGAATGCTTCCTCCTCACCCCTGCGCCTGCACAAATGTGCTACGCTCTCGGGCCAGGCTCTGCCACAGGGCCCCAGGTGTCCAGCAGAGAGCACGGACTTTGCATCCACCCGAGCCCCAAGCACGACCATCTTTTAGTCTAGCTCTTTAGTTTTGGGCTTCTAGATTTGCTCCTCTGAGATGCACTCGCTGACTTGTTCATAAAACTTTTATATAGAGCAATAGTGAGAATTAAGTATGAACTGAAAATATCTACAGCTGAGCTGGGCACGGTGGCACGTAGCCCTCATCCTGGCACTTTGGAGGCTGAGGCAGGAGGACTGCTGTGAGTTCAAGGCCAGCCTGGGCTGCATAGTGAGACCCTAATTCTAAAACGTTTGACCAAACAAAGCTGCCTAGAGCTGCGCTGATGTGGAATGACAGCGTCCCCTTGCGCTGCTCTCCTGTCCTTTCTCTGGTCCCCCTCAGGCAGTGACTTGTACCCTTTGGCTCTGGCTGGCACTTCTCCCTTTATCTGTGTGGCCCTCACTGATGTCTCGCTCCCCCTTCATACAAACACAGATGTGGCTCTGGCTTCCGGCTAGCTCCTGGGAGAATTTCTCCTGCAGGCCTCTAGACATCAACCTCAGCAGGATGTAAGAACCCCACTTGTCCTGTGCTGCCCCGAGGGCCTGAGCCGCCACCTTCCCATGATCTGCATCCTCCCAGGGGCTGGGGCAGCAGAAGCTGACAGATGCAGGGCCCGTCCGCCCCCAGCACCTGCACCCCTGAGCAGCAGCCTGCGGAACTGTGCAAACCTCTGCGCACGGCCAGGGCTAACAGCCAGCTTGTGAGGAACGCCAACATAAATAAATAAATTTAACCCGAGTAAAGGTGCCCCAGGGGCCCAAACAACTGGTTCTGAAAAGTAGTGGCACGAAAAGAACAACAGATACAAGACGAAATGCTCTGCATCTCTTTCCCGAGGGCAGCACCAGGCCAGGTCAGGTAAAGCTGTGACAGAAAAGAAGAGGCAGCCCTGCTCTGTCCCAGGGGTGAAGCAGGGGGCCTGGGTGGCCAAGGCCAGCAGCGCAGCCTGGGATCAGGACACTTTCCCCAAGGAGATGGCAGTCAGGGCGTGGAAGAGCTGCTGCACGCCAGGTTCCCTTTCCTGCTACTCACCATAGGACAGGCCTGGGAGCGCCTAGAAGCCCCAGGGAAGAGGCAGATGTGCGCTGTGGGCCCGAGAGCAGCAGGGCATCCTGGTATCCAAGGCCACAGGGAAGGGACCCAGGGACATATTCCCCACTGGGCGAGCCAGGCCCAGGAAGACACAGGCTCAGCTCACTCGCTGAGGGGATCCACGGGCTTCAGTCTCAAGACAGGGCACAGGCGTAGCAACCAGGGGCCATGGGGAAGGGAGCAGAGAGGGAGAGGACAGAAAGTGTGGAGCAGAGGGCATGGAGCTGCAGTGGGCGGGAGGATGGTGCTGACCAAGGGCTCGAGACCCCCACGCTGTGAAGTGGCCACCAGGCAGGAGAGCTGAAGGCATGGGCTTCAGGGATCCTCACCACCGAAGCACGAGAACAACTGGGTGCGGTGGCAGAGGGATGGACGCAGGAGCCCTGCTGAGGCTTCCCGGAACCCTTCTAGACGGAACTTCAGTCAGACTCCCTGAAGACACACAATGATCATTACGGTCCATGACACGTTGAAAATAAAATTATACCATAGATAATTCTAGAGCATCAGAAGCAAACAATACGGGGCCAAAAGATTATTACAAGGCAGCCCATTTGAATAAAATGTTTTGCAAATGGGTTGCACCTTCTACTGTTAGCAGCATGGCTGTACTTGCTTTAAAGGAAAATTTACAGAGACAGGAAGGTGAAGAAATAAGGTTGGGAGGAAGGGGAGGGTGGAGGGAAGAAGGAGAGAGAAGACGGTGATGAAGGGAGAAAGGAAGGCGGAGCAGGAGGAGGACAGGAGGCAGGGAGACAGAGGAGCAAGTCCTCTTGGAAAATGGGGAACAGATGGGGAGGTGGGGGGGTACCTGTGGGCAAAACTCACTGAACAATTTGTGTGTGTGTGCGTGCGCGCGTGCGCGCGCATGCGTGACCAGCTCTGCCCACCCTGGGGGCGGGGCTGGAGCAGCATGTGTTGCCGGGGATTGAATCCTGGTCCTCGCATGCTTGCCTAAGCTTGCCCAAGCAGGCACTTTGGACCACAGAGCTATCTCACCGGCCCTCCTGAACAATGTCCGCAGCAACCTCCCAGGACCTCTGAAATTGAAGATTCCCAGAAGGCTCTCCTCACACACATGCCTGAAGAACTGAGGCACCACTTCTGACTCAATGTGTAAACCCAATCAAATTCTCTTCACAGAATGTAATTATCTAGGGCTGGGGAGATAGCTCAGTAGAATAAGCACTTGCCTGGCAAATGCAAACACCTGAGTTCAATCCCTGGTTCTGCAAAAAAATAAATAAATTCTTAGACTGATTTTCAACTTTTCATAAAAAGAGGAGATGAAAGAACAGTGCCTAGGGAGTATACTTGCTGCACAGCCCTTAGCAGAGGCCTCCAGTGACAGAGAGGCCTCTGTGGCCTCAGAGGGCACTGCAGAGGCAGACGCTACCCTCCCTCAGCCACGGGTGAGGCCCGGATGTGCTCTGGAGTTTGAGGGGCGCCATCTTGACCTCCACAGCGGTTGTACTGCTTCATAGTCCCAACAACACAGAAGGTTTTAGTATGGAAATTCCTCAGAAACTAAAGAGTTCCACCTGATACAACTATTCTTCTTCTAGATATCTTCTCAAAAGAGTTAAAGCCACATCATACAGTGATTGACACACCTACACACACCCACACCCCCACATATTTGCACCAGCACAACTCACAGTAGCTAACCATGGAAG
>PVKN010021243.1:0-15615 GCA_004027915.1 Capromys pilorides
ATTAAAATTTTATATTGTTACCCTACTTTTTCATCTTATACCAATACATCCATCATCTACCATATATTCAGTGTGTGTGTGTGTGTGTGTGTGTGTGTGTGTGTGTGTGTACTCAACAATTAGTAAAATAAAACATTCTTCCTCTAGGAACTTAGTATCTAATAATGAGGCTAAGAAATATATATATATAAAGAGTGTCGATGTAGAATGAGAGTTCTGGACAAATAAGCAAGCGAGTAGATGCCATACAGAAGGCACAGCTGTTGAATCCACACTGTGCATACGACAGAACACACACCAGCCCCAAACCTAGTGCGGTTGGATGCCAGTGCTGCGTGGCTGTGGCCAAAAACTTAAAATTTCCAACCCAATTGAATGGGCTTCTCCAAGCCACCAGCATAGCTACTCCCAGCCTTGTGATTCCAATACAATAGCTCCTACCTAGGGGGCACCTCTGTCTCAAACTAGATTGATGACTGCCTGTGACTGGTTTGTGACAGGTACATGGTATAGGTTTTAATTTTAGTGCCGCACCATCTTTTTATATGCCTTGCTGTCTGTTGTTGATATAGTAGAGTCATCTGGTTTATATCATTAAAACACTGGAAGGAGGGTCTAGGGAGATAGCTCAATGGAATAAGTGCTTGCCTGGCAAGCGCAAGGTCCTGAGTTCAATCCCTGATACCACACACACACACACACAAAAAAAAAAAAAAAAAAAAAAAAAAAAAAAAAAAAACAGAAGGAACGTTAGTCACAAGAAGAGACAGATGGATCCGTACAAGTGTGCCTCTACTTCTCACAAGATCTCTCACAGCCTGAGTGCTGTTGTCAACACAAATGTAAAGTGCATTTGTGTTGCTATCAGGAAGTAGAACCCTTTGGTAGGCCCAAATGGATCTGTGCTAAAGTTAGGCAACTGCCGTATCCCTTCCATTTCCATTTTGCTAAAGTAAAACTGAAAAATAAAACCATTAAGTATGATAACAACATTTTTGTAAATACATATGATACTGTTTGACCCTCCCTTTATCAGAGGATACAAGAGATCTTTGTTCTCAGTGGCATTTGGTTGACAAAACAGGGCTGCAGGTAGTCTTCACTTTTCTTACAGAACTGCACAAGATTCAAGAAATACTTGTGCCCTGCTTCTAATCGTTCCCATCAAATAACTGGATTTCACCTTAAGCCAACAGGTCTAGATGTATCGTGGAAGACAATAAGGATATCATTTTGATGACAACACATTTTGGAGAAAGATATCAGGAACTGTTTTCTGCAGAAATAAGCCCTGGCTGCAAAGGCCAGGGTAGCAGAACACAAGTGTTCTCTGCAGAATTCAGCAGCCAGGCTTTGAGCCATGTTTTCTGAGGGCCCCAGTGGCTGGAGCTAGTTTGGGTATACTGCTGCAACATTCCCTACTACTTGCCTCCCCAGCACATGTGGAGGCTGTTATCAAGCCAACGCCTGAAGGCAGATTAAGCTTTTGGATAGACATATTAACTATCTGAATTTGACGCATGAGAAGGTAAAATTAAACTAATTATTTAAGTTCAGTATCTTTCTGTGTAGAATTCTTCTATATAAGGAAAGGAACATTGTTTTCTGTTTCTCACATGTGTGTTCTCTTACTGTGAAGTGAACCATGGAAAAATACTTGACTGTTCTTGTAGTGCAGTAAATAGAAGGAGAGAAAGAAAGATGTCAAAATGCTTGCAGCACATATTCCAGCCCAACCTTAGATTACTGTCTCAGATCTCTCATCTGAGCCCGACTTCGTGTTCCTTGGTATTCATCTCTCTTCTTTTTGCTTAATTTTTACTAGCCAAATTCATTCTAATTTAAGATACATCAGCTTTAAAGTACTAGTTCTTTTAATATGCAAATATAGATATTTTACAAATAAAGCTATTAATGTTCTACCATTTTATTCATAACATACTTAGTTCTGAACACATATTTAAGTTTACATTTAAAATATGAAGAGAGTACAATGCTAACAATAGCTGACATTTATCATGTACTTACTTTATTCCCAAAGTAATTTGCATTCTTTACCTTATTTGTGCAACAGCTCTTAAAGGTCAGATATAGATAGTATGGCTACTCAGTAATGAAGGAATGAGAAGACTGAGTAATGTGTGGACTGGAAGAGCCAGAATTAAAATTTAAGGAAGTTCAACTTGCAAGGATAAACTGTGATTTCCCTGTAAACCTTTATATATGTTCTAGTCAAGAGTTTAGGGATTGAAAGTTAACCCAAAGCTCTTCCTCAGGTTGTCCAACCCCAGGTCACAACATATCTGGATAGCTACATTTTATGTTTTGAATCATAAAACAAAAATTATAATTAAACAATATTCAGAAATGTAATTAAATAGTAATTAAAATTGAGTATTTCAAAACAATATTCCAAAATTCAAATCAAATTATGAGTCCATCTTAGAGGCCAGTGTGTTGTGCATCATATGTATGAATCTCTAATCAAATCAGAATACTTGCATAGTATTTAAAGAAGTTAATATATACAAAAATATCAACTAAGAAAAAGTTTCCATGGTAGTAAAGAATTACTAAGAATAAAACATAACATAAGTATTGGAATGACAAATATATGAACAGAACTTCTAACAGTTTGGGGATAGGATATCACACAATGTTCTATTATGTTGTGGACATAGACAGCGTCCATGATGCTTATGTGGCCAGATGTCACATGGGGGACTGAGCTACTGCTATTTCCTTGATATCCACCCTGTAGAACCAGACAGAATCATGACCCATAGGGAGCAGGAGAAGTCCATTTGTAGAATATGCTGATAGACATATTCTACTGCTGTATACAAAAGAATAGTTGAAAGACTGCTTTTATATACCTCTTTTTCTCCTGTACTTAATTGTTTGCCCTATTTGGTAGGTTCTTTCCATTCTCCTTCATGGAGTTATGATCATTTTGATCCCTCTCTAGAATATCTTTTAGTAAACTGTGCAGGGTTGGCTTTGTCATCATGAAATTCTTTAGTTGTTCTTTGTCCTGAAAGTATTTCACTTCTCCATTGAACTTGAAAGAGAGTTTTGCAGGGTTTATCAGTCTGGGCTGGAATTTGTTTTCTTGCAAGACTTGAAGTACTTTGTTCCATGCTCTTCTTGAATTGATGGTTTGTAAAGAGACATTTGCTGTTACTCTGATGGGTTTTCCTTTAAATATGATCTGTTTCTTTCCTCTAGCAGGTTTTAGTATACTGTTCCTGTGCTGAATTTCTGGGATCTTGATTGTTATATGTCTGGGTTTGGTTTTAATTTGGTTGATATTATTTGGAGTTCTATATGCTTCGTTTACCTGAAAGTCAAATTGTTTCCCCATATTTGGGAAGTTTTCTGCTATTACTTCTGTCTGTATTCTTTTTGTATTATTTATACTGACTCATTCTTTTTCTTTGATGCCTATTAGTCTTATGTTGTTCATCTTTGCACCATCTTGCAAATGTTGAATTATTTTTGCCAGCATCCTAATTGTTTTTGAGAGATCTTTTCTTACCTCTTTACTAGCTTCAATAGTGTCTTTAAGGTCTGAACGTCTATTTTTACTTTCACTGAAATGGTTTTGCAAGCTTGTGATTGTTGTTTTAATTTCCTGTATAGCACTTTGAATCTGCTACATGCATTCTATTGCTTCCCTATATTGCTCATACAAGGATTCCATCATTTTTCTATTCTTCTCTACTTTTTTATCAGTGTTTTCTTTAGAAGCACTTGGTACTTCTCTCATTATAGCTATCATTTCTTTTTCTACATCAGAAATTATTTCTGATCTGATTTTTTCTATACCTTTCTGCAGTTGTTTCTTTACTTCAGATGCTATTATTTCAGAGATTTCAAATGTGTGATTTCCAATTTCTTCTATGCTATTGTCTCCTGAATTTGTTTTGGGTGGGCTAGAGGTCCTGAGAGTGCATTTTGCTCCTTCTCTTTGTCATTTTGTACAACCCTGCCTTCTGACCTTTGGTGTAGAGCTTTGGTAGAGTTCTTACTTAGCACCAGATCTGGATCTACCAAGTTCAAAGTCATCCAGGTTGGTGTGGCTTGGGTCTGACTGCTGTACTCCACTTCTTCCTGCTGCAGTCCTTGGAGGTGAACTAGCTGTGCCACTCTGGCATGATATTCTGCTCCTAGATCAGCTGGGTTGGTCTTGTCTCTAGCCTCTCTGCAAGGAGTTCTCCTGCAGTTTTCCACATTGAGCCTGTCTGATGGATGAAGTTCCACTCACATACCAGGCCTTGTTGCTGGGTTGAATGAGTTTCTGGTGGGCTCTGGGTGTTCTCACTCACATGCTGAACCTATTTGCTGGGTTGAATGAGTTTCTGGTAGGCCCAGGGCTGTCCCACTCACAAGCCAGGCCTACTTTCTGGGTCCTGGACAACTACATCTTAGAAGTCACCAGTTCACAAGTCACCACTGTGGCCAGTCAGCACAGAGAAATCCCTTGTCTTTGCTGGTTCCCTTACAGTGTGGAGAGGAAAAGTTGGAAGAGGGTCATTGGGTAGGCAGCACCAAGTTAGTTGACTCTGCTGAGGAGAGTTACTGTGTATAATGTAGGTGCCCTTTCTTAGGGCCTACTCTATAGCAGTAGAAAATGAATCATAAAGAAATGAAGGTGATACCCTCTGAAGTGTAGAGAGAACAGCTCTCATGTAGCTGTGGTACACAGTCAGTCATGGAGGCAGCCCTCAGGGAGCATGATATTCCAGGCATGAGTGTAGGGGACCTTGATGTTGTGAGTCTACTCTTTGTAAACTGGGAACGATGGGCCTATTGCTAATGTTACATTTCTCTTCCCTCCACAGGCATGAATGCTTTACAATTACAGAATCTGGCAACACTGGCTGCTGCTGCAGCTGCAGCCCAGACCTCAGCCACCAGCACCAATGCAAACCCTCTCTCTACCACAAGCAGCGCCTTGGGAGCCCTCACGAGTCCCGGTGAGTAGAAGGTGTTGCTCTTACCAGCAGAAGATGCAGCAAGAGTAACATAATACATGGTCTTTGTGCACCCACATGCAAAGAACAAGATTAGGTGTGTCTAACCACAGAGCCAGGCAACTTACAGTGGGCATCTGGGTTCTTACATTTTGTAGCTCTCTGGAGGAACAAAAGGTGAATGCGTTTTACTTTCTAATGATTAGATGAGAAAAGTATTCAGTGAGGGACTCCTTTACACTAGTGATTCCCACATACTGACTTTAAAAAAAAATAAAAAAAATAAAAAGTCCATTGTCCATTCAGTCCTCCTTAAGTTGTCTGTCACTATGAGGAGTGTCTATCTCTTTAGTCCTGCTTTTTGTCTTATCTTCCCCTCCCCCAAAAACAAAAAAAATGTAAAATCCTTAATCATTCTTGTGTTGGGTTTCACACCAGGTCCATCCTTGACATTTGATTTAAAAATCCATGATTAGCAAGGAACGTCTTTGTTGTTCATTTATGGTCAGCTTCTGGGCTGTGTAGTTCAATCTCTTTCTTCCTCAGAAATTTGTAGCCTTATTCAAAAGCAGATGCCACTTATCTTTTCATATAATTCAGAAATAATATGGTTGCTTAGATACTATGATTTGTTTGCTTTTTAAAAAAATAAAAGGCAGATTGTTTCCTTTGCTTTTCTTTGACTTTTCTAGACTTTGATAGATGATCTCATCTTCTCTGTTACATGGACTTAGCATGGACAATCTCCAAGTTTCCTTCTAATTTTGAAAATCCCATGACTTTCCATTAGCTATGCTCAAATGGTTATCTAGTGTCGACAAACTTAATGTAATACTGCAGAGTTTTCTTCAGAAAAATATAGAATAAAAGCTACAGAACACTACAGATGAGCTTTCTAAGGACTAGCGACTTCAGGGAGCAATGAGACATGTTCCTTAAACCCAAGGTACTCAATCTCAGTCTCTTTATAGAACACTATGTCTAAAACATTTCAACCTCAGTGTAGTTTGTGGGAAGCACAAGAGATATTTAGAAGGATATGGTAGATTGTGTGAAATCTCATTGTTACAGCACATATGTATAGTGACTTTATTCTCTAAAATATTTGTAAAATTACTGTGGGTGAGCATCATATGCAAACTAAGCACATGCTTAGGCAAACACAGGGACCAGGGTTCAATCCCCAGCACTACAGGTCATACCGGCCCCACCCCTGGGCATGCTGAGCTAGCCACTGAGACTGGGCATGATGGTACACACCTGTAATCTCACTGCTGGGGAGGCTGAAACAGGATCGCTATGAGTTTGAACTGCATAGTGAGACCCTGTACCAAATACATAAATAAAAAATTTTAAAAATAAATAGTATTCCTGAAGTCATTTTTTAAATATTTATTTAAATAATTTTAACAATCTCTTTAATAGACATTTTAACATGATTAATTTTCCTCTTATAAAAATAATACTAATTTTCCTTAAAAACAAATCAAAACTGTGACCTTTGATTCGTTTGCTTTATAAATCAAATTGCAAAGTAGTTTCTTAAATAGGATTTTTTCTCTGATATGAAGACTATGAAATAATTACATTAAAATAGCACAAAGTCTGCTTAGGCAGGTGCAGTGACTGGGGTTCAATCACAGGGTGTGCTAAGTCTGCAACTGAGACTGAGCATGGTAGTGCGCACCTGTAATCCCAGTACTTGGGAGGCTGACAACAGGATGATCACTAAGAGTCCAATCTGTGTAATGAGGCCCTGTGGACCCTGTACTAAAATACAAAAAAAAAAAAAAAAAAAGCACAAAGTATGATGCATGAATTTTATTGTATTTTTAGTCAGAAGACTTGTCAGTTTAAGAAGCTAGTACAAAATCAAATGCAGCTGATCCATGCAGATAATGTAATTCGATAAAGAATACCTAGAGTTTGTACTGTCCTAACACTGGGATATGGCAGTGAATAGGACAGAGGTCTTTCAGTCTCTCTGAGATCAGATGATAGGCTGGCAAGATAGCTCTGTGGACTAAGTGCCTGCTTAGGCAATCTCAAGGGCAGGGTTTGATCTCTGACACCACATGCCATGCCAGCCCCACTCCCGGGCACACTAAGCTGGCCACTAAGTCTGGCCATGGTGGCACACACCTATAATCCCCACTGGAGAGGCTGAAGTCAGGAGGATCACTATGAGTCCAACCTGCATAGCGAGTCCTTGTACCAAATACATTAAAAAAAAAATGCTCAGAAGTCAGATGATAAGAAAAATACATGTATGATATATATAGTAGATAAGTCTATTAAGAGTGCTCAGACAGAAGGTGGAGAGGTGAAGAGATATGATCCTTCCCTCAAAAAGTGACATTAGAGCAAAAATCCAAATTCAGTGAAGGAATCTAAAGAGTCTTCAGACAGAGAACAGAGCAGGAGTATAGCAATGAGGCAGGAAGGAACGTGGCCTGGTGGTAATCTGAGTAGAAAACCATGGTGGTACACAGAGGGAGGAGGGAGCAGAGAGAAGCGAAGGGCAAAGTCTGCATCCGTGTGCTCATAGCCATTCCATCCAGTATGATGAATGTCACAAACTTATCACAACCCTTCTTAAAATGTGAAGTACTCAGCCTAGGAAGATGGCTTGAGTGTTTGCCAGGGGAATATTTAAATATATTTGAGTATTCCTTTTTATTTCCTGAGACCACAGTGAAAGACAAAATGTGCTTGGAAATGTATTTTCCGTCTTCCTGCTCTAGTTAAAATCAGCACTGACAGCTTGTTTTTCCCTTTACTCTTGGAGAGACATCCTGCCCATCAGTAGGTTCTGCTACTTAAGGTATCATGGAAAATGACTTTTCTCTTCTTTGTTGGAAATGCTTGTTGGACTCGCTATGCAGGTTGGACTCATAGTGATCCTCTGACTTCAGCCTCTCCAGTGGGGATTATAGGTGTGTGCCACCATGGCCAGACATTATTATGAAATGGCTAAAAGTATTTCATTAGAATCTTGGTATGTTGTAGCAAAAAGAACTTAAAATTTCAATTAGTTTTCTTAAGTGTAACCAAAAAGTCTCCTGTGTGAGAGAAAATTTGTCTCATTTCCCTCAGGGACATTTTCAAAGTCACACAAAGAGTGGTTGGTAGAATTTGGTGACTCTTCACTTCATAAGCGAAATTCCCTATGAAACTTAAAAAAAAATCAGATGCCATTCCAAGGCCAGTGCATTATTTGTTTTATAAACAGTAATAAACTCAGCTTACCATTGGTACCATGAGCAGCTCTAGTCACTGTGAAATGCGTGGAGGCCTCATCTCACTCTCCTCACACGCCTTGGGTTTTCCCCATTCTTAAATATGTCTCTTAAGCTTCAGACAAATTTATCTAGAAAGGAAAAGGACAATTTAATCCCCTAAACTATTAATTTTTTAATACTTATAAATTTATCTTTTCAATTTTGCATACGCAAGAAAAGTCTCCCTACAGCATTATTATAAATGATTTTAAACAGTCTTGGCTTTAAAACATGAAAGATTAAGCTTTAATTTTTGTTAAAAAAAATTCCCTTAGGCAATAAATAGATTCCTTTGTCTCCTGCCCTTGAAATAAGAATTTAAATTGCCCATGGTTAGAATAAGTGTTTCATGCAATTATCAGATGGTAGTGAGTAAAACTAGAAATTAAATCATGAAAGAATAAAAACCAGGTAAGTACATATTGTAACTTTTATGAGTTTCTCCTGGGTCTTTTGAAGCCTAATTTAATCATGTGTCTTATCTTTTATTTTGACATAATAATTTTTTCTTTGTTTACTTCCTATTTAGTTAATTAATTCTTGAGTCATTTCTTTTTACCCAGATTTGAACTGTTTTTGAGGACTGTGTCCCTGTGTTTAAGAAGATATGAATTGTAAGGTGTATGGCTGGCTATTAAATGTAACAGCTCTCTCCCACCCTGCTTGCACGTGTGTTACTTTGTCTCTCTGGTAATACAGAAAGCTTAGCAGAGAGCATTACTGTTACCCAGTGTGAACCACTCTTTCCATTTTTTTAGTCTAAAACCTAATAATGTATTCATGTTCCACATTATTTCACTCGCCTTCTATTTTCTTTATAAAAGAAAAGGATGTTTTAAAACTTCCCAGATGCTATGCAAGTGCAGACTCAGTCAAGTGCACACTTCAAGATAATGGATAATTTCTTTCAATAGTTGTGAGGCATTTTAAAATGTTAGGCAATATTACTCCCTTCCCACCATAGGATCTTCAAAGAAGGCTTCTCTTAACACCTTCAAGGTGTCCCTGCTTCCTTGAAGGCTGCAGCAGACACACGTACAAGGAAATGCTAAAGCTTCCTAATGGACTGTTGAGGACTAACAGGTCAAAGGTATTTTAATGGGTTGCAAGGTTTTCCTGCCCTCCTCACATAGCAATGACTCATGAGTGAATTCAGGCTGTGTTGCTCATCTGTGTCAACAAAGCAGAAAAAAGAATTCAGCCCCCATAGTTATCCTGTGTGTGCAAAAGGCTTTTGTCACTGTGCCTGTATCACATGAGAAATTACATTCTGTGAGGAAAGGGGATTCATAGATTCATTGAGCTCACATTTTCCAGCCTTTTAGTACGTGCAAGGCAAGTATGCAAAGACGAGCTGGGCCCAACCCTACCCCCACTGAGGCAGTAACACAGGTGTGGGGAATGAGAAGGCCAGGAGAGACTGATAGATATAGCACTGGGAGAGGCTGTCTCACTAAGGGTACTGCAGTGACACATCTGGTAAGACTGAGTTTTCCACTAACCAGTTTGTCTCACTCACTTCCCATCGAGTTAAATGTCTTATTCTAGTCACTAAGCTGATTCAATGACTGCTGCTTTGCGGCCACCGTGGTTCTCTAGGACACTAATCTTCATGCCAGTTGTTTCTCCCTCTAAGCATCTCTTTGTCCTCCCAGTTGACATAAGTTTGGATGAGGCATTTGTTTTTATTCCCTTTGTTCCACTGGAAAACCCTCCAACTCAGCCGTACTATCTGTCCACTGTAGGCTAAACAAAACAGTCCTGTTCAGACAGACATATAGGCAGTATGATGGAAAAATAAACTGAATTTAAAAATGGCTTAATTTATTATAGTCATAAAGACATAGCCATTAATCCACCACAAAAGGCTCCCCCTCCCTTCAAACCCACTCATCGTATTGTTTCTATCACTTTCTGAAGCAGTTCTGGAAGTCATTTTTGTACCTTTAGTTTTATTGTTATGGGTACTTTGATATCCTCTTCTGATTCAAAACATCTACCTTTCATGTTGACTTTGAGGAAGAGCCAGAAATCATACCATGCACGTGAATAAGGTGGATGAGGACACAGCTTTTAAGAGCCTGCCTTTTCATGAGTGTGTAACGACAGCATTCACCATATCTTTGACAGTACCTCCTGAAGACACAGAAGACAACTTTAAGAACTAATTCACAAAGTGGCAAGAATGATGGGATAAGTGTTTGAAGAAAAGGAGAATATTTTGAGGGAGCTCAATGGCACTAAATGAATGTTTTGATGTAAACATTAACCATATATTCTGATTAGCCCTTATATGATTCCACTCGCTGCAGTCTAGACTAGCCTAAAACCAGTTCCTGAGCAGCAGCTCGGCTCCATTCCTTCATACTAGAATGGCACTGTCTCTAGGCAGCCCCCACCAGCCAAATCAGACCATTCTCCAACCTTCATGCTCCACAGAGCCACCCTTTAGCCTTGGGAGTTTCTCTCCTGAGAATACCTTCTGTCTCCTTTCTTTCCATGTATCTACCATCACTATTTTCTTGCCATGCTTATTTTTTGAATGATTATATGTAGATATCAAATTGTTTTTAATATACATGATAAAATGTATAGTAATACTTCTGCAATTAAGCCACAGCAAAAACATTCTGTGGCAAAAAAAAAAAAAAAATGTGTAGCAATTAATGATTATTTGTTTTGGCTATGTTTTGTTTGAGACACAGTCTTATCTCAAGCTGGCCTTGAGCTCACTGTATTGTGCAGGCTGGCCTGGAACTCACAGCCTCCCAGGTACTGGGATGACAGGCATGTGCCATCATATCCCTCAATTAATAATTATTTCCAGTACCTTGCTGCTTACCCTTTAAGAATCAGCGCAGATTCCCATTACATTTGGAACAAAACATCATACACAGGACATCAGAGATGTTTTATTAATTCAAAGGAATGGTCAAGTTAAAATAGTTTAAGACTAAAGTTTAAGAGCCATTCATTCAGTCTAATACAATGAACAAATGACAGAGAGACATGGTGATGTTGATAGGGCCTATGATGCCACCTTATAATCCATAATTTGGTTCTTGTGTATTCCAGGCATACCTTACATGTACACATTCAGTTCTGAAAGGTTTCTGTAGGATGAACCACTACTACCTTGCATTAGAACAAAGTCATATGATGCTGGGTATTTTTTTTTTCTTAAAAGATTTTACAAAAAACAGCTTTCAAAAATTTCTGGTGTCATGGTACAAGATTAGCAAGTCTTCTACCAAATAAAGGTATTTCATTCTCAGAAAAACCACCTACTCTAATGTGTGCTTTTGAAAGATGACACAATAGATCTTCTTCAGCAAACATTCCTTACTTACCTGGGCATTGGTAATTCCACATCACCTTCTATATGCCTACACTAAAGCAAAATCCCATTTAGTTTTTCAGAGCATTTTTATTTATCCTATACTTATATGGTACATATATTAACTCAGGAGCCAATATTCATGTCAAGACTACCAAATTTCTTACCTCCTGTTTTTCTTTGTACCCATCTTTTGTCATTATTTTTAAGTAAATCTCAAAGCACTCAGTTTTCCCCTTTACTTGCTTATTTTTAAAGTGTTTGTAAAGCAAAGCTAAACCATTCAGTAAAATGAGCTATTTTGTGGGACTAAATCAGTAAAATAATTTGAAGGACCTTTAAATATAAGCTATAATTTCTACATCCTAAAAAATGTTTTCGTAATAATTTCCCCATATGAAAAATTTGTGGGAATTGGCTAAAAGTGGGGGGGTGGGGAACAAGACCTTCTAAACTACTTTTTTCCACTTCTTTAAAATAATGTTTTCCTCCATAATTAACACAGCAATGAGCTCTGGGCAGTATCCACCTCTTTATGGTAGACTTAGCAGGTGGCAAAACTAGGAAATGAGAGTGCTTTACCATCAAGAGAAGTGTACTCAGCACTTCTGTGGCTTCTTGACAGAAATCTTACATAAAAACCAAGCTTTTTGAACATTAAAACAAATAGGAATGATGTATCTTCCTAGTAATTGGTTGTTCTGGTTTGCTGGCCATTCTGCTGCATAAGAGGGAAACCAAGCAAATAATTCTCAACTAGAGAAGTTTTGAACTGTGCTGCACATACTGAGAGTTGAGATGTAGAGTTATCTTTAAATTCCATTAACCATCAGAAATATGATAAGAACTCTGTTGGTCAAAGCAGAACCACAGCTAATTCTCTAATTTACTACAGCATCCTTGTCCTCTGCCAGAGGGGCCTCAGCTTCTGCCAGCAGAGTAGCTTTTGCACAGTGGATGGGTGAAGCCCCTGACCTAGAGTAGACTAGAATCTCTTAATAGTCCTGAACTAATTTGAAATTTAATAAAGCTGCACAGCTGAGAAGGCAGAGAGATTTATGGTTCACCACAGAGCCCACATTCAGAGTTATGAGGTAGACTCTGCTGATGCCTGAAGCTCAGCCCATTGGATCCCGTCATCCTGTGTGTAGACAGATGATGGCGTGCATTCTTGGGTGTGTCACTCACTTAGGGCAGTGTTATTTAGGGTGGGATTTTTAACATTTGCAAACACTGACTCTTGTTTTTAATGTGGTTTTCTTTTTGCTTTTAGTGGCACTGGAGTTTGTACTTTGATAAGTGATATGATTGACTTTTAAATATTGCTTTGCCCAGGCTCCAGAATATGCAGCAAATTCACAATCAGATCCATTTGTGATATTGGTATGAGCTCAGGGATATGTTTTCTGTCCAACACAACCCCTTGATGAGATTTTTTATTCCCTTTAAATTATGTTACTGTCTGAAACACCATGTTATCACTGCTAGCACTGGAAAAGTTTGATTTATTTTCTAATTGGGTTTTATATTAGATGGCAAAAATAAAAACTTTATTTTGATCGCAACTTCCAAAAGTTTATAAGTTAAGGTCCATTTTTTAACATTTGAGACATTTTTAAGCAATAAAGTAGAAATTTTTGTTTATAATTTAATCCTATAAAGTTCTGAAACTATCTACAGTGGGCACATAGAAAATTAAGCAAAGTGCACCAACCTATAAGATCTAGTTAGAGACCAGACACACAATTGAAGTATGTGGTATCAGTGACACGGAGTGTTCTGCCTTGAGGAAATGGGAATTTTAAATAGATAAACTCTTATTCAAACCAAGTTTTTAAGAATAGGATTTTTATAAGTAGAAAAGGGATGAACATGTAGAAAAAGAATTTAATTCAAAAAGTTAACTTCATCTCATTTTCACAGCATGAGATAAATGGAAAATAATAGCCATGTAGGACCCTAAAAGTGATGGCTAAGAATAGAGAAATTTTTTTTCCATGTAGGCAATGAAGAACCTTTTAATTCAATCTTGAGGGATGTCAATCCCAAAAATATCAGTGATTAGATTTAGCTACAGATGTGATTTGAAGGAGGAAAACAGAAAAGAGGTTAAAAGATGACTTCACTGGGTTCACTTTGGGTGACCAGTGTTGTTTTCATTAGAAAGGAAATTAAAGAGAAGGAAATGTTTGTAGGACAAGATTTTATTTGGCACATGTTGAGCTAATGCCCATGTGTGCTCATGAGTTAACACGCATGTCCATTCATGGAAATATATTCAGTATTTGGATGTCTGCTCCTCAAGTTTACCAAAGACTAGTGCTGGATAAGTGGGCTGAAACTCAGTTGTAGAGGCAAGATAGGCTAACTTAAGCTAGAAGCTTCCCTTTCTGCCAATTGATACTGAGAAAAAGCATTTAATGTTTTCAGTTGTGTAATGAAATTGATCACTTTCATATTCCTCATTGAAACTGTAATTTTTGTGTTTATACATTCATATGAATTTATATCTTAACATATATGAAATAACTTTCCCATCACTGGAACAAAATACCCCAGGGTATACCTCCCAGTTTCAGTGGGTTTAGTCCATGGTCAGATGACGCCAAGGCAGAAACATGACAGAGGAAGGACCTGGCAGAAGAAAGCTGCTTGTGTCCTGGGGGCCAGCCATGACAGAGCAAAGATGCATCCTTCCAGACCACCCTCCCTTCAGTGACCACCCTCCTTCAATCAGATCCAAATTACATAGTGAAATGAACTCATCAGTGAACTAATTCACTGAGAATATAGCACCACTGTGATCCAATCACCTTCAAAAAGCCCTCCCTCTTAACAGTGAGACTTAGGGATACACTTTACATCTAAATTATAACATACATAAATGTATACAGTTGCTTTTTGTAAAATATTAAAGTATCTTATAGGAAAATTTTCATTATTTTGGTATGATGCTAAAGACTCCAGGAGAACTGCAAACTAGGTTAAAACTAGAGTAAGATCCAGAGTTATTTTTCTCTTTATCTCTTATCTCATCCCAACCCTTCCTAAAAACATGAGAACATAAATGCAGGGAGAAGATGGCTTTTTCACTCCTTTCTGCTTTTGCACTTGGCTGCACAGGAAGGCAGTGAACTTCCTACAGTGCTTCAAATAAGACTTGATTGAGAGTACCATCTCCTTCCATAGTAAAGTCAAAGTAGTACTACTGCATTAAACAGACAGCCATAGTGGGGCAGGAGTTCAACACTGAGGATCAGGTATTGATGCCTTTAGAAAGTCATTTCAGGTACCACACTGATGTGTATTCTGTGGCAGCCACCAGAAAAGCCACTGCCCTGCCACAGTCATGCTGAGGCAGAGGAGCTCACTTTGTGCTTACATTATCAAGAGGAAAATATGACTGTGAGAGTGCTTTCTCCATCTCCACAAACTATCCCCTCTACCCCAGGGAAGCACAGACTTCAGACAGGTAACTGGTGACACTATAGTGTGGCCTGCTTTCCTTACCTTTTCTGTCCAGAAGCCACAGCCTGGTCACATTATCAGATTTTACAGGGGCAAAGAATCTGCAAGATATTCTATCCTGGTACCTCCTCTGGGATCCGGATAAGGACACAAGCCTACAAGAGTAAATAGTTTGTCAACAGATGCACAGCTGTTAGCAACAGGTAAGGTGACAGTCATTGGCAGCATACCATGAAGTACTCCACAGTAGGAACTCCTAGGGAACCAGAATTATTTCTGGATATTGTATTTACATGTTCTTGCCTTGGGAGGAGATCAAGTTTTTTTTTTTTTTTACTTTCTGCATCCGTAATCTTTTTTAAAATAATTTGAGGCCAGCTAAGGAGAAATATATACTTTTGTTTTGCTGAATCATAAAGCAAAATTATTGGAAGTAAAAACAAGTTTAATTTTCTTTTGCTTCATTCCCTCCTTCTCTTGTTGATCTATCCATCCTTCTTTTGTTCTTTAAAATAGGGTCTCATTACACAGTCCATGGTAGCCTGGAATATGC
>PVKN010021244.1:0-15631 GCA_004027915.1 Capromys pilorides
TTATCTAAGATTAGATTAGAGTAAGAGCTCAAACAGCAGGATCTTTGGGACATGAAAGTCAACAAAGTCAATGGCCAGACTGAGATGTCATACTCTAAAGTATGTGTTATCTTTAATCTAGTTTCATGGGTAACTAGAGATGTTGTTTAAACTAAAGTCTGTTCATATCTTAAAAAATAGTTTGAGAAAACAAGAAAGATTAAGTTTATGTATTCAAATATATGACTTTAATTAATTATAACAGGCCAATGGAAAATCCTGCCTGACTTAAAATGTCACTTTATTTATTTAAAATAAACCATATAGACAATATTTGGGAAATTTCATCATGTGTATACTCCTTCAAAATCTATATTTTGAAGAATAGTTGTTTTTTTTTTTTTTTTTGAGACAGGGTTTCACTATGTAGTACAGGCTGGCCTTGAACTCATTTTGTAGCCCAGGCTGGCCTTGAACTCACAGCAATCTTCCTTCCTCAGCCTCCAGAACTCTGGAATTGCAAGCATGCACCACCATGCCTGACTAAGAGTAGTTTTTAGATTCACAGAAAAATTGAGCAGAAGGCCCCTGATGTCTCGTATATCCCACCCCCAACATATGTAGAGCCACCCTCCCTGTCAACATCATACAACAAAAAGGTGTATCTTTTCTAATGGATGAACCTATATGGGCAACACATTGTCACTCATAGCCCAGTTTATATAGTTTACATCAGGTTCCAATGTGTATCTCTTTGTGGACTTGGACAAACATACAATAATATATATTAATCACTCTAGTGTTGCACAAAGTAGGTTCTCTGCTCTAAAAATTCTGTGCTCCACCTCTTCATTATATTTCAATATAAAACTGCTTTAGATTGAGTCCTCTGGAAACAGACTCTCAGAGCTGCCTGCAAAGCATTTGCTGGGAAGGAGCCTTCAGGAGATGTGCTTTAAGAAATCACGGTGGCCCCTTTGTTAGCAGGGAAAAGCTGACTGCAAATGTAGGTGCAGTTGGACTTGAGCTAGTCTTGTAGGGAGCTCTGGAGCTGGGATTGCCTTCGGAGTTGTCCAACATTAAGATAGTGGGCAGGCAAATGTACTCTTAAATCAATGAGTCATGGTCCCCTACTGGGAACTAATTTGGGATGAGTCTATTTCCTAGGGCCAAGAGCAATGCCCAGCGAAGGTTGCAGCTGTGAGCTATCAGCGGCGCTATCCCCAGCAGCTGCCCAAGGATGTGTGCTCCAAAGAGGGGTATTGGACAAAGCCTGTGCTGATTTTCCATCACCAGGTCCCGATCCCTGGTACCACATGCCACGTTGGCCCAGGAACCCGGACATGCCGTGCAGGCCACCAAAACCTGATGTGGGGAGCATGTCTGCAAACCCAGAGCTGGGGAGGCTGAGACAGGAGAATCACTACGAGTCTGAGCTGCATAGCGAGACCCTGTACCAAATAAACAAACAAACACACAAATAAATAAATGACTTTTAAAAATTTTTTAAAAAATTAGGATCACACAGACCTTGAAGCCTCTTAGTCTACCATTATTTGACACCTCTCATTTCATTAACTTCTCTTTGAACAACCAAACTTTGACCAGTTCTCACCATGATAAATAATGCTATAATTAACACCATTGTGTCTTTGTAATGTACATGTTACGACAAAAAAGATTGATCTCATTGAATGCTTCTTTTTTTAAAAATCAATCTGATTTTTTTTTTTTTTTTTTTTTTTGTGGGACCGAGGTTCGAACTCACGACCTGCACTTGCCAGGCAGACACTTGTGCCATGGAGCTATCTCCCTAGCTCTGATTTGTTTTTAATTAAGTATTATGGTCACATACAAATTTGTGCTCATGTTGTACCTTCCTCATTTTAATCCTTATGAGCTGACAGGAAGTACTACTTACCAATCACACATACAACAGTAGTTTTAATCTTGTGTTTTAAAGTAGCTGTTTAAATACTACCCTGAACAGTAACTCAGTCTGACCTGAAGAATTTAAAAGTAAAGTCTAATGTGCTGTTATATCATGCTAACTCTTGAAAGAATCTGAAACTATAGATCAACTATACAATGTGAGAAATGTGAAATATTCTTTATTTGGTATTGTACGTGTACCAGTTGCCTTTCAGTAAGTAAAAGCAACACTTTTTAGATACAGTGAATTCTAATTAAATTGTCATAGTCAAGACCAAAAATACAGATGTAGCTTTCTTGTCTTCTGCCATTCCCTTTAACAGGCTAATAAACACAAACTGAACCAGGGGAGTCTTGCTTGTTTTTGAGACAATGAAACATTCTCCCAGTATTTAAACATATTCACACAACCAGTTATATAAATCTAAATCTAAAACCAGCCTTCAGTAGTTTCAGGATGACATTCTCAATCTTTGTGAAAAGTCGAACATTGCTAATCAAGTTCAACCATCTATTTAGAAGGGAAAATAGTGATAGTATTTACTGAACTGAAATTACTAGCAAAACTTGAAAAAAAAGATATCTATTTGACTACAAGCCAATTTTATTTAAATCAGGACTGTCCAACAAAAATATTCTATCAGCCACTCATGATCTGAATTCTGTATGAGATCTATTAAATTACCATACATGTACAAAAGCCATGAGACATTTCTGCTCTGTAATAAATAAGGCAGTGACTATTACTCATTAGTAGCCTTTTTGAGGTAAACTATTAAGTCTGTCCTTTCTCCTTTCTTCTTGATGCCAGCAAAGATTTTTGCTCCAGGGACGTACTTCTTGGGATTCTCCAAATACTCCATCAATATATCCTCTTCCTAGGTGAAACCTTTGTTCTTGTTGGCATCTGTGTAAGAGAATCCAGCGCCTGACCTGTCTTTTTCAGCATCACCCATTTTTAAACCTGCTGCAGCTTCCGCCCTGGGTGGTCACTGCTCTTCCCTCGTTACCATAAGGAAAGGTCCAGATCAGAAGCCTGATGCCCTGCTCTCTCTCATTGAATGTTTCTTACTGACCAAGTCAGGCCAGTATTTCTCTTACTTTCCTCGTGGAGTTTTTATGAGAAATAAACGAGAAAATATATGCAAGTTATGATACATTTTAATGATCCTCCAAATAATTCTATGATTCAGAGATTTTTATCATTTTTTTACATGAGGAAACTGAGGCATAGAGAGATTAAGTATCTCATCTAGGTGTGCAGTTAAGCATAGGCACTATCAATACAGAACTGAAGCAATACTTCTGGCCCATTATTGTAGTGTTTTCCCTAAGCTTATAGCTTTAGAAGTAGATTTTCATAGTTAAAGAGCTTGATTTATTTTCTCATGATAAAAATTTAAAATTATGTCCTATAAGCAGTGAGAACTTCCACTAGCTGAGTCTGAGGGTTTTATTTTACCACAGTCAACAACAAAGAGCCTAAATCCTTAATTAGAACCATGATAAAGACTAAATAATAGTCTTGTCCTTTGTCAGGCGTTAGGGACGTGGGCTGTTCCTAAGCAGGCCTTCTCTTTCTCTCATCAGCATGCTCAGTTACTTCAGGGATCACCTTCCAAATGTTCACTAACATGAATGCCTACACCTGGGAAGATATTTTGTCTGTGACTGAACACATTTCAAGGGCAGGAAGAGCCCTGGATTGATGTCTTGATCTGGTTCATCAAAAACTGTGTAAAGCAGGTATGAGAGAACTTGGTAGAACAATGTCTTTCAAAAACAAGGGTGTGAAGGGCCTGGGATATAGCTCAGTGGCACAAGAGCTTGAGGTCCTGAGTTCAATTTCCAGTACAAACAAAAATAAAATAAGGGTGTGATGTTTTGACAATTGGGGCATTTTCTAAAATTCTTTACGAGAGTCTTTCCTAATCTTTGCTGAATTTCTTATGTGATTGAAAACTTAACGGTTCCTTTTCACCTGTCAGTCTCTATCATATACTTGGGAACATGGATTTTCAATTGTGACAGGAAGTTTAGAGTCATGTTGCAACACTTCTTGTGGCACAGGGGAAGAACCTGAAGCCACTGCCACCTCTTTAACAGTTTCCCTTTTCTAGGATGGAGGTGAGAGTGCTGGAGCTTCTGTTTTCCTCAATTTGAGGTCAGAGGACCTATCTAGAAGGCCCTAGAAACTAGAGTCATTTTAGCATCTATTCAGATTGCTCTACTCTTCAAATCATTGTTTTAAAAATGTATTTGGTACAGGCTCTCACTACTGGACTCAGAGGCTGACTCAGAGCACCCAGGGGTAAGGTGTAGCCTGTGGCGTCAGGGATCCAACTCCAGTCCCTGCACTCGCCTAGGCAGGCACTTAGTCCAAGGAGCTATGTCACTGGCCCTGCTCTTCTCTTCAAATAGCTCACTATGTAATTTATTTCTGAGTTCTGAGGGATTTCTTTGGAAAATCACAAAAATTTTCAGTCATTTCTGGCTTTGATTCTATAATGAACTTGTCCAGGTATATTTTCTTACCCTTCATCTATGTAGGTTATTGTGTGGCTTAGATAAGCCCCAAATGTGTAAAGTTCATAGCAAAATACTTCCACAGAGCAAGCACTCAGTAAGTACTAACTTTGATTCCCTTCCTTCTGAGGAATCCTCTGCGCCACTGTTTCCAAGGATGGCATATAGTTACGTGATCTTTCTGAGCCCCAATTTCCTCATCTGAAGAGATATACGATTGTGCTTTACATTCATCAGACAGGGTTTTACTGAGGATCGAATGAGGTAATCCATCTAAAGCAAGTTGCATAGCACCTGGCTCAGAGCAAGCAGTCAATAATTTGTACTGGGATTACTTTAAAACCTGTTAATATGAGTTAAGTCGGTGTGAATCGGCTAGGCTGTCTGAAGGCATGGATCGTATGTACACAATTAATTTTTAGCCCTGTTGAGTTTATTTTTCTCCTAGCTTTGTTGAGGTATAATTGACAAAAAAGATTGTATAGATTTAAAGTATAGAGTGTGATGTTTTGATATAGGTAGACATTGCAAAGTGAATACCAAATTAAGTTATCCATTACCTTGTGCATTTCCCTTATGGGTGTAGGGGAAGATGTATTTCATTATCAATTTTCAAGTATATAATTCTCTACTTTATAACCAACTACCATTACCAGCTTGTCTTAGTTACTCTTCTCTCGTTGCTGGGACAAATACCTGACACCCAAAATGAAGGAAGGAAAGGTTTATTTAGCTCACAGGTACTGGAGGTTTCAGTCCATACTCAGCTGTCTCCAAGGCAGACTGGCACATGGCAGAGAGCAGTGGTTCATGGCGGCTGAACAGCAACAAAACGGTGACAGAGGCAACCTACCAACCAAGGCGACAGAGAACAACAGAGAGCAACAGAGAATTTATTTCTCTGTCTCTCTTATATTACATTCAGGCTTTCTGCCTCAGGCTATCTGCCTCAGGCCACAGCCATAATCCCAGCAGTACTAAAACACATAATCTCAGTGGATCATGAGTTAGTTTCAAACTCCAGAAGTACCTGACCCATGGCTGCATGAGGCTTTGGGGACACAATGAGACACAAACCATAACACAGCTTGTACATTATTTCCAGCACTTATTCATCTTTTAACTGAAGTGTTGTACCCTTGGGCCCTCCCAGCTCACAGCCTCTTGGCAAGCACTTTTTTACTTCTGGTTTCTATGCATTTCATTTCTTTAAAGTCTACCTATAAATGAGATCATATGGTGTTTAACCCTCTTACCATAATGCCATCTACACTGTCACCAATGGGTGTATTTTTTTTCTTTTTAGGTCACCCTATTGAATTTAACAACAGGGTGGAATTTAGAAGAAGCACTGCACTGGGATTTTTAAGGGTGGCATCTTAATTTCACCTTTGTCATCGCTAATCTCTGTTTTTCTAGCTATTTCTTCTTTTTCTACCTCTCATGTGTTATTGATTTCTCTTAATGGTAACAAAAGTGGTGTTTCTCCCTGATTTTCTTGCTAATTCAGCTCAAAGAATGCTCAGTGCCAGGAACGCTCAGTTGAAATAGCTGTCACGAGAGAGCATGGCTAAATCCGATGAATTGTTTCTCCTGGCCTTTGGTGGCAGCTGACACTGTGAGGCCCTTCATTCCCTGGGTCTTAGGGTTACCATTCCCTCCTACCTTTCCTCTCTATAGACAAATCCCAGGGGCTCTTCTTCTTACGCCTACAGAGTAAGTTCTGATACTCCCCTGCATTTCACGGGATAATGTCCTTTCTCCACACTTCCCACTCATTTTCTGGGAAACTTCTCTTCCACTGATGGTTTTATCTCTGTCATGGCAAGTCTCAAGTCTCTGTCTCTAACTCAGACTACTCAGCAGTGTCCAGTGGCTGGATGTGCCGTTGGCCAGCCCACCTCAGTGCCAGGCCCAAGCCTGTCCTCGTTTTTCCAGCTCAACAACTGCAGGCTGTTTTTTAAACTCTGACTTTAACCACACTTCAACCACAAAGCCCCTAAATCATAAGCCTTGATAGCAGAGTAGGGTGAATGAATAATGTAAAATCTTTGTGTTCAGATATCATTTCTCTATAAAGATGGCTTTGACCCATCTTTCCCGTTTTGGCAACTGTGCATTGTTGTAGTATGTATTTTGGGCCACGAGGATAGCTTAATGGCTTAAGTTCTTGCCTGGTAAGCATAAGGTCCAGAGTTTGATCCCCAGTACAAAATTAAAAAAAAAGCTGCTAAATTTATAATTGTCTTCCATATTTGAGATTTCGTTGGTCATGTTGAGGATCAGTACAGATATTTAATTTTGTACACAGTTCTTAACACAAGTACCAAAAAGTTCCATGTATCATTTTTCAGTCATTCCAGTAACTTTCCAGTTTTAAATTTAGAGGCAAATTTTCTGTAAGAGGATTAAGTATTAGTATCTTCAAGTGTTGACGGAGTGTCTTTCAAGTCCCACTGACTCACAGTTTGTATCACATACACTACATACTCAAATTTTCAACGTTTCACAGCACATTAACAAAATGAGGCAAACCGGACTCACACTACTAGAGATGTTACAGGGCGCACGTGATTCTGACAGGGCAACAATTAGGAGGTAGTTTTGTTTAGGAAACAATTCTACTAAAAACAATGTGGGCATAGAAGTCATTTAAATATTCAAGACTGGCTGGCCAGATACCTCAGCTGAGTAAAGTGGCTGCTTAGGTGGACGCAGTGCCCACGGTTCAGTCCCCAGCATGCTGTGTAGGCCCTGCCCCCCGGGCACGCTGAGACTGTGACTGAGGCTGGGCATGATGGCATATGGCTATAATCCCGGAGCTTGCTTGGGAGACTGAAAACAGAAGAATCACTATGAGTCTAATCTGAGTTGTGAGACCCTGTACCAAATACATAAAAATTAAAAAAAAGTTTCTAGACCTACTAACAAACTTGCATTTACAAAATAGTTGATAAAAATATTTGTCTGGATTGCCCAAGAAGGGAGACAGGGAGTACTGGTGAGACACGACATGTGACGAATCAGACCCAGCTGCTTTCTCTTCTGCTTCCTCTGAGGCTGCACTCCAGTTTCTCCTGTACCTGCAGAACTGTCCTCCTTGGTTTCTTTGGATTAGCCACCTGGGCCTGTTTTCCCTTCGTCCCCGTTCCCATTTGCTTACACTTTTTTTTGTCTGAGATTTATCCTTTGTTGGCTGCCTTTTTTTGGCTTTGGTTCCACTTTTGCAGGAGCAGGTTTAGCCGACCACCTGTCCAATCTCCTCTTAGGCTCTTCTTTCACTGCCCCCTGGGCTGAGCTGACCTCCCTCTTGGGCATCTTGGTGGCATGTGGGCATGTGCGAAAGCTGCTGGTCGAGTTGCACGGTAGCCTCGTGGAGCTATGCTAGGCCACTGCTGGTCCTGCCACCCCCAGAGTGACTGAGACCCACCTACAGTATGTATTTTATTCTATCAACATATTTCTTCTCAGGCCTTTCTCCTGTTCTTGGCTTTTCTTTCATATCCTGCTTTTGCTGTCTTTGACAGATCTAGCTATTTTATTTTATTATTATGACTTTTTTTGTGTGTGGCCAGCTCAGCCCACTGTGGAGATGGGGCTGGTGTGGCATGTGGTGCCAGAGATCAAACCATGGTCCCTGCACTTGCCTAAGCTTGTCTAAGCAAGTGCTTTAATCCACTAAGCTATCTCGCTGGCCCTATTTTATTTCTTTTAAAAGCAATGATGTCGTTGTCATCATTGTCATTGTCATCATTGTTGTCATCATCATCATCATCATCTCCATCATCATCATCATCATCATCATCATCATCATCATCATCATCATCATCATCATCATCATCACTTGCAGTACCAGGGATCAAATAGAGCCTCACATTTGCCAGGCAGGTGCTTAAGGTGCTGAGCTATCTCCCCAGCCTAGACCCAGCTACTTTAAAGATCGTTTCATTTACTAATTTCTGGCCAGCTGCATATACAAACACAGTCCCTGAAAAATTTATGGCTCCCCAATCTCTGTTTTGCAAAGACAGAGGATATCCACTGGCTTGTATGTTCAAATATAAAGATAATGACACAACACTGTAGTGATGCAAGTCTTATTAAAATTTTAGAAATTCTGACAACAATGTTTTAGAACAGTGAAAAGGGTCGGAAACATTCTCATATCTTGTGCCAGTGGATAATTTCAACATCTGTGTTATTCTGCACTTTCCTTAAGTCCAAGTCTGACTTCATCCACATGTTATACTTCCTTGTGCATTGATAATATTTTCCTCAATTTTCCATTTTTGATTGTACTGAAAGAGTGAGTTTGGAGGGACCTCACAGTGAGCAACCAAACACTGGCTGCCTGGAATAAAGGCCATGAACTTTGTTCCGAGGGAAGATTTGGAATTTTAGAGTAAGTCTTGAGAGAGGCATTCTGGGATGATGGTGAGTGGGAGGAGGAGAGGACAACGGGACTATTTTCAAAATTCTTACCCTGGATTAAGTTAAATTTTTCTTATAAAGTGTTCCTGTGGTGTCCTTGTGCTTTTTTCCTGAGAACTTTCATGGTTAGAAAATAAACAGAGGCCTTTTGGCTCTGACCACAGCATTACCTACAGAAAGCAACTTTTTAGAACTTGCGAGTGGCTTATGTGTGTGTGTGGGTGAGTGTGCGTGTTTGGCTGGAATTTTCTGGAAAAGCATGAAGCAGTACTTTAATTCTCATGGTTGCTGCTTATTCCCCAGAATGGAAAATGTTCTATTTTGGGCCACAAGAATATTTCTGAAGAAAAAAAGCCCTAAACAAAGCCCAGCAACAAGTTTACATCTGTAGCTTTCTGAGTTCTAGGATGTTTTAAGAGTTTAATGTGTTTGGGTGAAGAAGAGCTACTTCTTGAATCTGAGGGTGCCAGCATTGTAAAAGACATTCTAAATGGATCCCAAAGTTAGGACTTGAGGACTTGGGCAGGGTGACCCCGTGGTGGGGGTTCTGGCTGCTGAGGCTGAATTTTGATCTTTAAGGGACAGATTGTTGCACCTAAAAAAGGCAAACAATTGATGACAGGCATTCTTGGGTAGAGCACCTGTAATGAACCTCCTTTAGGTTGTCAATGGTCTTCCCGAAGATCAGACATCCCCACTGGCATCTCTGCCTTGTAGAGATGGACTCTAGGGATGGGTTCCCAGAAACCTTTGCTCCAAAGACAACTCTGGAGGTCAGCGTAGCAGGAGTGACATCCTTCCTGGCTCTCCCCCGTCACTCAGACACTTTTCCAAGGAATGTCTTTTGGCTACCATGTGCTCTTTGCTGCTGTCTGACATCCTTAATTTGGAAATGAGAATACTCGGACAAGCAGGCCACTAGGCAGCTACTCTTCAGTAGCATCGCCGGCTGATTCTATCTTCCCATGCAACCAAATGGCTTGTGGGAGAATCTTGTGCTGCAATGACTGGAGTGGCTGAGAAATCTCAGAAACTGCTAAATCCTGAGCCCTTGGAAGTGAAGCTGTGCCCTTTGGCTCTGATTAAGAAATGCATGCTTGTGAGGAGGGAGCTGTGTAATTGGACACCCTGAAGCAAACCCTGGCAGGCATGGTCCTGTGAGATGGCCTGAGATGTTTTTTCTCCCTATCATGTTGTTGAAATGTTCTTGAATTCCAGTTGGTTGTTTCTTTCATCTGCTTCTAACCTAGCCCTTGGGTACAGATGCAACTTGTTTCTGGGTAACACTTAATTCTTGGTGGGAAAGACTGTTCTTTTCTCATGAAGAGATTTTGCATCGTTATAGTTATGAAATGAAATGTTGGTAAGGAAATCTGTTAGTACTTGCTGTTCCTTAGGCAGCATACTTGAAGGCAGCTCTGATTTCCTGCCTTGTGAGTTTGGTGGCTTGTCTTGCCAGCTGCAGCCTTGGGGAGCTTGTGCTAGAGACTGACTACGCTGCACTGGTTCAGAAGTGTGAAAGGACTGCATAGCTCACTTGTACTTAAAACCAGCTTTATCCTCATTTATTCAAAAAACACTCACCAAGTGCCTACCAGGCATCAGCACGAGAGTGAGCACACGAGACAGAGGCTGCTGATACGGCACTTATACTCTGCTAATCCGCTATCACTGTGGCAAAATACCAGGATAGTTGACTTAAGGTGAAGAAAGGTTGCTTTGGGCTCACAGCTTCACAATTTTCAGTCCTTGGTTGCCAACTTGGTGATTTCTAGGCTTTGGGTGAAGCTGAACATCATGGCAGTGAGTATGTGGTGGAGTGAGGGTGTTCACTTCGTGGCAACTGGAGTTAAAGAGAGAGACACAAGGATGCTGAGGTCCCAATGTCCCTTTCAAAGGCCTGGCCCTGGTGACCTGACTTCTTTCCACTATGTCCCTCTGGGAGGCTCTGCCTAGTAGCACCACAGGCTATCAACCTTTAGCTTATGAGTTTTGGGGGGACATCCAAGATCTAAACCATAGCACAGCATGTAGGAGAGACAGACAATGTAGATATAGTCATATTCTAGAGTGTGTTTTGATGGAAAATAGCAGGGTGCCCATAGGCAAAATATGGTAGATGTGTATTTTTAAAAAATAGTCAGGGACAGTCACTCCAGGAAGGCAAAATTCAAGTAAACAATAAAAAAAAAAGTAAAATAAAACAGTGAGTAGGTGTGGTGCTACCTACCTACCTGTAATCCCAGTACCCTAGGAGTCTGAGCCAGACAAATTGAAAGTTTGAGTCCAGTCTGGGTACCATGGTGATTCAGTGAGACTCTGTGTCAAAACAGAAAATATAGAAAAGGGAAGGGAAGTAGCTCAGTGTGAAGGCCCTAGGCTCAACTCTGTGGACCGGGAAAGAGTGAGCCAAAAGAAAGTGAGAAAGAGAAAGCAGGGGCTGGGGAGGGAAAAGAAGGAAAGGAAAGAAACAGAAAAGAAAGGAAGGGAAGAAAAGTGAAGGGAAGGAAAGGAAAGCAGTAATATAAAAAAGAAGATGGAACTGATATTTTCAAGTGGAAGAAATAGCAAACACAAAGGCCCTGGGGTGAGAAAGCTGCACATGTCTGAAGCACCCAGTCTCACATCTGTGGTTCAAAGCCGGCAAGGATGAGGTGTGTACTCATGGGGCGGGATCACATCATGGCTGACAGGGCAACAAAGAGGCTTCAAGTTTATCCTAAGGCAGCATCTTCGTACCTTGATGAAAGGACACTTGTCGCTATATGGAGAATGGAAAGAAGCACAGTGGAAGCTCGCTCGAGTTCGAGTCGAAGGTGACACTAAGCCAGGGTGGTGGCGGCTGGCAGCGTCTTTTGTATGTATTGTTCCCCTCAGGACTGGTGTTTACATTTCTCTGAAGTTCTTTAAGTAAATTGGCCCATTTGATGCTCTCAGTAACCCTGTAAGGGATGTAGGGAGCTGACAACATTCTCTTCATTCAATAGTAAATAAGGAAAAGGAAGGTTCTAGATGTTCTAGGAAGTTTCTAGTACAGCCAAACTCTTGCATTCCCAACTTGGGACTGTGTTGCTCCATAAGACCTACCCTGGTGAGGCTTTGTATTGTCTCTGTGTATTGTTGCTTTTGGCTCTGTATTGTTACTCTGGTTTGTAACTGTGGTTTAAAATAATTTTTTAAAAAGTCTTGACTTAGGAAAATGTAAAAATAACTTTAGTCAAAGATTTTATTTAGCTTGTTGATGAGCTGAAGGAATCAGTAAGATATTATCATCTATAAATATCTTCCCTTCAGACTAAGAAGGAAGAGATTTACAGGCAATTTAATAAAGAAATATTAGGATAAGAATGTAGGGCTAGGTAGAAACTAGTTAATGTGTAACAGGCTATAAATTTCTGGGGTTATCTGTTTCACTAGGTAAAAACTATTTCTACTGGACAAAATCTACAAGATAACAAATAATTCCCTTAAGACAGGAACTTTTAGTTAATAGCAAACAATTAGATAAAGTAAATATATTTGCCTAGAAAAATCCACAGGTGGCCTCGATGTACCACCTATCTCATTTTTCCTAATATTTTGAAGTTATGGCTAATTTTTAGGACACTGTTACTCAGAGAAGTGCTTCTGTGGGATACAGATCAAAATCAGTGTGGAACGGGTATGGTAAAATCCAGCCTAACTTTATCCAGCATAAGTTGAAGCTCAGTTACTTCTCCGACATCTATGAACTCCACCCATAGACGTTTAGAAGAAAAGCTTCTAATGGGCTATGGGAGCACAAAGCTTAAACACAAGACGGCTCCTGCCCTGTGGACCTCACAGTCTAGGCAGGAGACAGACACATAAATGGATCCATTCCAACTCATGAGGATTAGAGCCAAGCAGAGAGGGGGCCACTGTGTGGGTGCCAGAAGTCGGAGCATGCTGTCACCCTGCAGGTGCCTGGGAGCTGTGTCTAGAAGGACACACACAAGCTGACTGCCAGGCTGACAGGCTGCGCCAGGGAAGCCCTCTCAGCAGGATGTCAATGGCCAAGCTGAGAAATAGTGTGCAAGTATGTAGAGATTTACCAGTTTTATGATGACAGATTTACATTTTCTCTGAATTCTCTCTGCTAGTCTTGGAACTGTGCAACTACAGAGGGAAGGAGAGGGGAGGGGAAGGAGCAGAGTGGAACAAGGAAGAGAAGTCGAAGTCTCTTGGGCAAGCTTGCAAAATTGTCTTTAAATATTAGGTCAAATTCTCTATAAAATACTATTTAAAACTTTCTGAAAGACTTTGAAGTCTCAGACAAGCAGGAAGTTAATTAGAGTGGCTTTGATATCTTAGGGTATGTTTTAACAGCTGCTTAAGACAGTTTAAACAATGCACACTGGTGTGGTTAGGGACACATCTGTGATAGTCTGCTCTGGCCAGAGCAAAGGATCCCTTCTTCTGAGAGCAGCAGCAGTGGGCTTTCACTGTAACAAGAGTTCAGACCAAAAAGGTCTCTAAAACCCCAGAGACAAACTTCTAAAGAGGAAGAGCGCTCCTAGAGAACATATTCAGTGAGAAAAGAATTCAGTAGGGAACAAAGATCTTAAAGTGGTTCTTTGAGGAACGTAGAACATGCCCATTTCTGAAAAACTCTCTGAAGGTGGGTTTAGCCAAAGGTTTTGTGGGTAGGTATAAAAGCATTTACATGGGGTGGATTAGCTTGTGTAAGGAACCCTAGAGCAACATGTTGTCTAGTTTCAATTGCCCTGGGATTGTCATTGTGCTTGGGTTAATACTAAATTTGTTTAAGTACAGTAACTTCCTGGCTTATGAATGGGTTTGGTTCTGGTGAACGTTCATAAGTTGGATTCATCTGTAAGTCTGACAGAGTGAGTCTCACACACTTTTGACACAAGTGTACAGTGGATATTGCTTTGTGTTTCCTAGTGTTTAGGCAGAGCACAGCTGCTAGGGTTCAATCCCCAGCGTGCCATGCCAGCCCTGTCTACAAGGTGCACTGAGTGGGCGATTGAGACTGGGTGTTGTGTCGCATGCCTGTAATCTCAGCACTCTGGGAGGCTGAAAACAGGAGAATCACTAGGAGTCTGATCTACTTAGTGAGACCCTGTAACCCCTATGTGCTGAGAGGTCTCCTACGTAGGAGACCCATCTCCTACATGCTGGGTCTTACCTGCCTGTCCTAAATACAGGAAAAAATAAAAATAAAATAAAATTGTTTCCAAGCTCGGTCTTTGATTGGATCTCTCCATGCTAGGGAACATATTGGGGAATCCTGCCAGGCATAGTGTTACACACCTGTAATCTCAGCACTCAAGAAGCTGAAATGGGAGGATCCTTGTGAGGATCAGCCTGGGCTACAAGTGGCTTAAGACCAGCCTGAACTGTATAGCAAGACCCTGTCTCAAAAACAAAAAAGAAAAGAAAAGGAGAATCCTAGGACAAACAATATGGTCTGTTTGTACAGTGCAGCTCCAGGGACTGTGGAAGGCCTACTCTGGTGGCCTTGTGCTGGCAGTGACGATGATGATATTAGCTGACAGTTTGAGAGCTAATATTTGAAACACAAGATTACTTTTTTTTTTTTTTTTAGTATGTTAGGGAAGGGTCTACAAGGTGGTCAGGGTCTCACTACTAGATTGGACTCATAGTGATCCGCCTGTTTACAGCCTCCCAAGAACTGGGATTACAGGTGCGTGCCACTATGATCAGTCTCCATTGCCATCTCAGCTTGCCCTGGGGGCGGGGCTGACATGGCAGGCTGGGGATCGAACCCTTGGCCCCTGTGCCTGCTTGCAGGGGCTTTATTTCACTGAGCTATTTGGCTGGCCTTCATTATGAAACACAGGAATCACAATGAGCAGTTTTTACTCATTCTCATGCACTATTCATTTACTGCCATTTTGCAGATGAATTCAACTTCATTGAATGTCCATGTATCTCCTATGTGCTGGGTCTTGCCTTCCATGTCTTCTCCCACCTCCCAGAAATGTGTGCAATAGTATGTCACAGCCTCTTTTCTACATATGCAAAAATTGACTAAAACCACAAAGTGGGTTGTAGAAAGATGCATTAGGCAGTGGACCAGTGGCTGGCTGGCAGATCCTGTGTCTCTTCCTTCAAGAGAAACACTTTTGCCTTCTAAAAATACTGCTTTGGAGCAAGATAGCTCAGTGGTCTAAGCACCTGCCTGGCAAGCACAAGAATCTGGGTTCAGTCCCTGGTACTGTATGCTGTGTAGTCCTGTGCTGAGCCAAACAATGAGACCAGGCGTGGTGGCACATGCCTGTAATCCCAACACTGGGGAGACTGAAACAGGAGGATCACTATGAGTCTGATCTGCATAGTGAGATCCTATATCAATAAATAAATTTATTTATTTATTTTTTAAGGTTGATTTCGTGTGTCACTAAATCATCAGTCTCTCTCTCTCTTTCTCTCTCTCTCTCTCTCTCTCTCTCTCTCTCTCTCTTCATACATTGTAAACCCACATTTTTTAAAAATTTTATTTATTTATGTTATGGCCAGTTCAGCCTGCCCTGGGGGTGGGACTGGTGTAGCATGTGGTACTGGAGATTGAACCTCAGTCCTTGCAGTTGCCTAAGCTTGCCTAACCTTGCCTAAGCAGGTGCTTTAGACCACTGAGCTATTTTGCCTGCCTCCAATAAATAAATTTAAAAAATACTGCCTTGGGCATGTCATAGCAATCTTCCAAGGACTTCTGATTTTCCACAGAAGAAAAATTCAAGGTTTGTCAAGCTAGGAC
>PVKN010021245.1:0-15791 GCA_004027915.1 Capromys pilorides
ACACACACACACACACACACACACACACACACACACACTAGCAAGCATATACTTGCTTGGCCAAGGCTTCTTGCATTGTTTATAGCGGCCTCTAAATCAGATGTCTTGCTGAGGATGTAGCTCATTGTTAGGGCTCTTGCCTTGCATGCACAAAGCCCTGGGTTTGATCCCCAGAATCACCACCAAAACTCAAAACAAAACACCCAAAATTAATAAATTAATTGTCTCAAGTCTGTTCACTGAATTACTACTATCCTTTATGGTTTTGTGGGTGGGGTGGTTTTTGTTTGTTTGGTACTGGGAGTTGAACCTGGGACCTTGTGCTTGCCAGGCAGGCACTATACCTGCTGAGCTATATTCCAGCCCCCCACTAGGCTTTATAAATTGTGATAGATATGAAAAAGAAATACAGAAGGGAGGAGCCAGCTTAACATTTCCAAAGGCCTATGTGTGTATTCTACACACTACGAAGGGTTTGATACATATTATCTGTGACCATTAAGTGCAACTGTCAACATGACTGATTTAAGAGACAACTAGCAGGTCAGGAAAGCCCATTTTGGGGTGTGTGTAGGTGGGCCATTGAGCCTGACCTTGGAGTTCTCATCTTGTCCTTTTCTGTTGCCCTTCCTCTGCACTCTGCTCCTTGGCTGGTGTGAAGTGAGCAGCTGGGTTCCACTGTGTCCTTCTGCAGTGACATTCCTGCCTTGGAGCCAGGGAATGACTCCTTTGAAACCATGCCAAGTGAAACCTCTCCTTGAAGTTGTGTCTGGTGCTATGTCCCAGCAATAGAAAATATGACCGTGCCAAAAATTTCCAGCAGAGAAATGGGGTCACTGTCATGACTATACCTAACCACATGGGCTAGAAGGCTTTGGAACTGGCCTGCAGAAGAACGTTGGAAATGGATGTGGAAACAGGCTAGAGAAATCATAAAATGCTGCAAGTGGATCACTATGGGCCATTCTGATCAGGGGTCGGAAGACCAGAATGCTAATAGGAATGTCAGAGTAAACACCAGGCTCATGATATTTCAGTTGGGAACAAAACTCCATTGGGAACTGCACTAGAAGCCATTTGTGTTACACTCTCACAAAATACTTATTCTACATTTTATTCATGTCCTGAGGCTGCAGGATTCTGAGTTTAAGGGCTATCAACTAAATGATCTAGCTGAGAAAATTTCAAGGCAGCCCAAATATTCAGGTTGTGGCATAAGCAGTGCTGTCTGCTTTTAGCCAGATCTATTTTTAGAATTGGGATCAAAAGGCAAAGCAGAATGGTTGAAAAACTTAAATTTTGGTAGCCGGGCATGGCAGCACATAGCTATCATCCCAGCACTCAGGAGGCTAAGCCAGGAGGATTCTTGTGCGTTAGAGACCAGCCTGGGCTACAAAGTAGGATTAAAACGAGCCTGAACTGCATAGTGAGGCCCTGTTCTAAAAAAGATGAATGTCTTTGAGGGCATCTGTGGAAACAAGATGCTACACATTGCAGGGCGAAGGGTACAAAAGTGTAAACCTTTTGGGCTGGGACATAGCTCAGTGGAATAAGTGCTTGCCTGGCAAGCACAAGGTCCTGAGTTCAATCCTGGCACCACCAAAAAAAAAAAAAAAAAAAAAAAAGGTGTAAACCTTTCATTTGGGAAGTAAACCCAAAGGCTCCCTGCTCAAGAAGGAATAACTAGGCGATTTGGTTCCCCCTGTTTTCTTTTACCATGCTCAGCCATCCAGGCACTCAAAAGTCTGCCGCAGCCATTGTCCAAGGTGTTCTAGTTCCTGCTTAAACTGGCCACAGATGTTGGTTCTCTCTACATGATGCTGGTTTTTCAGACATGGTGAATGCAAAAGTTGTGGGTCTAGAAATGTAATAATGGCATGTGACTGAAACTGTGAAGGAGATCAGATTCTTCTATCCACAGGCAGGCTGACATCAGAGTGAATATCAGCAAATATCTAAAGAAGGGACTGAGTATGCATAAGTTTTAAGGTTGAAGGAAAGGTTTAAAGAATCTCAAAGATGAAATTTTTGGGCCAGGAGATAGCTCAGTAAAATAACTGCTTGCCTGGCAAGTGCAAGATCCTGAGTTCAATCCCTGGTACTGCAAGAAAAAAAGGAAAAGAAAAGAGATGAAAATTTTGAGTGTAAAACTATACAAGCGATCAGCACTGGCCGTACACAGAGCTGACATCAGAGGAGCTGACATCAGGGTGACCTTAACCCTACTTTAAACTTTTTATTGCTCTTTCTTCTTGCTTAACAGGCAGTAGAAACTTGACCAAGATCCCCAACTACCTATATGAAAGGTACAGTAAAAGGATAAAATAATAAAGACAAATTTAGTAATAATGATGGGCAGCTGGGAAGTCAATGCCTCAGGATGGGCAGAGACAAAGACACTCCAAACTAGCCACTATTTATTGGGTGTGTACAATAATCAGAGGGACTATCAGCTGACTCAGAGGGGGTTGGTGATCTTATGCTAATTAGGATCTTCACGTTGAGTCAGCCAAATAGCTCTGTGGATTAAAGTGGCTGCAAGCAGGTGCAGGGCTGGGGGTTCAGTACCTGGGCCTGCCAGGCTCCCGCCCCGGAGCGCAACTGAGACTGGGAGTGGTGGCGCACACCTGTAATCCCAGCTTTGGGAGGCTGTAAACAGGCAGATCACTACAAGTTTGATCTAGTAGTGAGACCCTGAACGCCCTGTAGACCCTTCTCCCTGCCCCCCCCCCAAAAAAAGAATCTTCATGTTAATGAGAATGGTGGGGAGAGATGGCAGGTTAAGAAGTAGTTTGTCCTACTTTCAAACAGGTGAAACTCGGTTTATTACTACTGGGTTCTCAAGGAGCCAGCATGTCTTCAGCTGATGCAATATTGCCCTGGGACATCACAGCATCGCTGGGACCAAAGAGGCCTCAACTGTGACCAGAGGTACACAAATTATGTTCCGCCATACCATAGCTGGTATTCATGGCAAGGAACTAAGCCTCCAACAAGCTCTAATCACAATTTACTTATGAAATTATTTTTCCCCAACAATTATATAGAATGGTCATTGATACCAGGGCAAGCTACTACCGGTAACAGAGAGTTCATTGCTTGTATTGGGCAGCTCAACATCTCTCTTGTGTCATAGTCAAGCCAGTCCTGACAAGAGGTTTCCTCTCAGATTTCAAAGCAAGAACTGGGAGACCAGGCCTCCCAGTCCCTCAAAGGATGGTGAGTAAAGCTGGGGGAATAAAGTTGAAGGTCCAATGAAGACCATAGGGAATTAAGTATGCCAGGAACATGGGACGTAGCCTGAGTGTCAGATTTTACTGGCAGTGGTGATGGCAGCAGCAGTGGTGCCGCACAGAAGCAGAAATAAGGGGTGGGGAAGCCTTTAGTAACCTGAAGACACGGAGAGAATCGGAGAGAGTCGAAGGTAGAGAGATGCGCAGATCGTCTGACCTGAGACGGGAAGGGTGAGACTGTATGGATTTTTGCTAGGGGCAGAGTTTTGGGGAACAAGTTTAGTTGCACACAAGCAGCTGATTGGAAGCTCCCTTGTGTGAGTGGAAAAGGTAAAGGGAAGGTGTATCCAGGGCTGGAGTAGGGAAGAAGGAGGAAGTGGTCATTGGGAAGATAAGCGGTTGTCATGGGGATTCAGCCATGTTGGATCAGGCCCATGATAATTTAGCAGTTCGTATTCAGGTTGTAGCCTATCACTGAGGAAAACTGTAGGCCATGAGTCAAACCAGTCCAAAAGAGCCAGCAAGACCACAGGGACAGGCTGCTCAAGCTCCCTGGGCCTCACACTCAGCCATGGTATGTGCTGGATGCTGGACACGAAGTCACAGGGTTTAATGTTTTCCCTGATGGGTTCAATCTTGCCTGAGTTCTATTCTGTTTCCCCACTCTTCTTTTTGGAGTGGAGATGCTTATACTGTGCCATTGTATTTGGGATTTTGTAACTTGTGTTTTATTTTTATAGGATCTTGCAGCCAAGAGTTTGCCTTGAGTCTCAAAGAAGTCTTAGACTTTTGAGCAATGCTAAAACTGCCAAGACTTTGGGGGAAGGGATTGTGTCTTTTCATTTATGCGTAGTTGGATTATGTACGTAGCTAAGTTAGATAAAAAATATTATAGGCAGTCAGACAGGGCCAGGCCCTCAAGAAAACAATATGGAAGACAAGGTGACTTTGCAACTTTGGAAGAGACAGACACTCCTACTGATACAGGGAACCTCCAAATGATATAAGGAGAAAAACTGATCCCAGGGTGATGAGCTCCAAAATGATATAGGAGGAAAAATGATCTGCCCACCAAAAAAGTACCTGGGATGAATTCGTGTTCTCTAAAACCGAAGAATGAATTTTAGGAACAAATGGAGGTTATGAGCAGAATATATTTATTAGGGGAAAGAAAGCTCCTGTCCGAGAGAGGGACAGGAGGGGGGTGCCCAGGAGGTGGTCCCCAGGAAGCTGCCTCTTCCAGGGACTTTTATAGTCACGTAGCAAGGGGGCAAGAATACTGAAAGAATACTAAAGCCTGTTGGGCTTGGGCTAGTGACTCTTTCAGGCTCTTTCAAGGTGATTGGTACTTATTTAGCATATCAATTCCTGATGCCCAATCTTAGGGAAATATGTGGCTACATTTGTTTACTCTTGTCTTGAGATCTGGCCCATAGTGGGAGGAGTGTCTATCTATATTTGTAAAGTCACCTTCTATGTCGTCCTTGAGGGCCTGGCCCTGTCTAACTGCCTATAATATTTCTATCTAATTTAGCTACCTACAACACTATTATGGGCCAGACCTCAAGACAAAAGTGAACAAATACAGTGACATACTTCCCTAAGGATGGGCATCAGGGATTAATATTCTAAATAGATATCAGTCACCTTGAAAGAGCCCAAAAGAGTCACTAACCCAACCCCCAGCAAGAAGAGACCCTGTCCCGTATTCCTGCCTGCCTGCTGCGTGGCTTTCTTCCTCATTTGGTCCCAGATTTAGTCTATTTTACCTGGGCAATGCTGCTTGTAATCTCATTGGTTGACCATAGTTTTGTCCCACGTCATGCCCACCTAAGTGAGTTTTCATTTCTCTCCACCTTAGACTCACCCCACGGTTTTACTCTATAAAAATCCCTGGAAGAGACAGCTTCCCAGGTGCAATCTGCTCAGGTCCCCCATTCTGTCCCTCTCTAGCACAGGAGCTTTCTTTCTCCAAGAAATACGTTCTGCTCTTAACCTCTGTTTGTTCCTAATTCATTCTTTGGTTTTAAAGAACACAACTCGTCCAGGTATCTTCCAGGTTGAGAGTTTCATTCCCCTATATCAATGTTAGTGGAATTATGATCTTATCTTTATTTGGAGATTAAACATGATTTAAGGAGATATGTTAGGCTGTGAGGTTGACAAGAGGTGGCTTGTGACTGTTGACTGTATTCAAAGATGCCTAATCTTGGTGTCTGTATCTAGACTCTGGCCTAATCCTCTTTGATGCTCTTCCTATGTTCTCTGTTCCTGGCTGCTATGAAGTGAGTATATTTGTTCCTGATAGGTTCTGGCCTTAGTATGAATTGCTGAATTATTATAATGTTCATCTAATATAGCTGCAACCCTTAAAACAGCAGCTGATCTTCCCAGAGACCACCTCCCCACTTCTCTAATTCAGCTCAGAGTGCAATTTCTTTTCACCTTTCCCCTCACTACAGAAAAGACCCCAAATCTGCTCCTCAGATATTTCTAAACATCTTCCTCAAATTCCACCCCTAACAAAAGGCTATAAAAGCCTCAGCCTCCCTTTGTTCCAATTTAGAGAATCCTTTATCCTTCCCAGATTCTCTCGTGTCTTTAAAGATAATAAAGCCCCTTTTCCTTTCTCCTGCCTGTTTCTCTGCTGCAACACCATCTGAAAATCCTATCATATTGGTGCCATGACTCGGATGGACAGGCAGGGTGAGACTCAGGAGTGGAGGGTTTGGTCCCCAGAAGCCTCATGTGCTGCCCCTATCTATCTGAGTCACAAGGCACCAATATGATAGGTTTTTCAGATGGTGTTGCAGCAGAGAGACAGGCAGAGGGAAAAAGGAAAAGCGGCTTTATTATCACTGAGGACAAGGAGAGAATCTGGGGATGATAAAAGATTCTCTGAATTGGAACAAAAGGAGGATGAGGCTTTTATTAGCCTTTTATTAGGGGTGGGTTTGGAGGGGATGTTTAGAAATATCTGAGGAGGTGATTGGAGTCTTCCCTGTTGGGGGTGGGGATAAAAGGAAAATGTACCGTGGGCTGAGTCCCAGCTCTTGGGAGGCTGTGAACAGATGGATCACTATGAGTCTGATCTAGTAGTGAGACTCTGAAAACTCTGTAGACCCTTCCCTAAAAATACTAAAAAAAAAAGGGGGGTGGGGGAGGGGTCTCTGGGAAGATCAACTGTTGTTGTAAGGGTTTCATCCATATTGGATGACGGCTATAATAATTCAGCAATTCATACTAGGGCCAGAACCTCTGAAACTGTAAGCCAAATTAAACCTTTCCTGGGCCAACCCATGAAGGACCCCTCCTGAAAGTCCAGGAGCTATTCTCCTCCCTATTTCCAATACAACTTTCTTAATACAAAATTAATCATTAGTTTAGGCTCTAATCTGCACAAGTTTTTAAAAAATTTTTGCTTGTTTTTCTTTTGGGCACTGGAGATTGAACCCATGGCCATGGGTGTATTCAGCACACTGAGTTGCAACCCATCCCATGCAAACTGTTTAGCCTTGAACAAGTTACCTAATTTTGCAAAGCATCAGGGCTTGTTTGTCAAGGGGAAAAAGTGATGGTGTTAACCTCAGTGTGAGCTGCATATTGCTAAAGACCCTTGGAACAATCCTGGAACAAAGTAAACACAGAGAAATATAAGGCATTGTCATTATTATGTTGCTTTTACCATGTAAATTTTCTGTTCTAAATATGCAACACCCAGAGGCCTTAAGTTGACATTTTGTGTGTGTGAGATGGGATTTCCCTATGTTGCTAGGTTGAACTCACATGATCTTCCCAAGTAGCTAGCGCTATGGAGGTGTGTGGCACCACACTTATTTTACCCCTCCCCGCCACACACACGCGCACACACACACACACACACACACACACTCCTCTCTGATGCTGGGATGGAACTCCATGTGTCCTGGGCAAGTGCCACACCACTGAGCTACAACTCCAGACTGGATGCCTGGATTTTTTTAATTTTATTTTTTTATTTTTCAAGGTGCTTTAAATAATTTATTTTTTAAAACTTTCTTTCTTTCTTTCTTTCTTTCTTTCTTTATTTATTTATTTATATTATGGCCAGCTCAGCCTGCCCTGGGGGTGGGGCTGGCACAGCATGTGGTGCTGGGGATCAAACTGTGGTCCCTGTGGTTGCCTAAGCTTGCCTATGTAGATGCTTTAGACCACTGGACTATCTTGCCAGCCCAATAATTTATTTTTTAATTATTGAGCTAAGGAAAATTCCTGACCTACCTTTCTTTCTTTCTTTCTTTCTTTATTTCTTTTTGAGACAGAGTCTTACTATGTAGTTCAGGCTGGCCTTGAATTCACTACATAGCCTAGGCTGGCCTGGAACTCATGGTGAGGTGATCCTCCTGCTTCAGCCTCCTAGTATGAGGGATATAGGTCACCATGCCTGGCTGATAATCTAGCTATTTATAATGCACTTCCAAATTTAACTTTAATGCAGTGGATTGATTTCCATTTATTTTCATATTTTTTTTTTTTCTTGTGGTGAACTAAAGGAGCTATGTTTGAGCCAATTTATATATTTTTACAAATTTTTGGTCATTTTGTAACCTGTTGGATATACATCTGTTGTGCAATAATTTACATCTTTCAGAAAGCAAACACCAAGTGTGAAGAGTAAAGACAGGGCCTACCTAACTGGGCTCAGTGAGGATCTGCTCCAGGTACTGGTGTTGCAGGCAGCTGAGTTAGACAGAAATATTACAGGCATTCAGACAGTACTAGGCCCTTTAAAGAGACAATATAGAAGACAAGATGACCTTGCAACTTTGGGAGAGATAAGACACTCCCTCTGTGAGCCAGACCTCAAGACAAAACAGTAAACAAATGTAGCCACACACTTCCCTAGAGATGAGCATCGAGAATCGATACTCTAAATAGGTATCAATCACCTGGAGGACGCCTAGCACAGTCACTAACCTAAGGAGCCTCACCCGCTCCCCCTCCCCTTCTGTCTTCACGCCTGCTTGCTACCTGACTCACTTCCCCGTTTGGTCCTGGATTTAATCAATTTTACCTGAGCAATTGTGCTTGTAGTCTTATTAGTCGGCCATAGTTTTGTCCCACTTCATGTGCAAGTTTCCTTGTTCTCCACTTTCAGCCCACCTCACTTCATGGTTTTGCTCTATAAAAATTGCTAAAAACAGCAGGTTCTGGGGCAAACTGCTCAGGTTCCCCTTCTGTCCCTCTCTTGGACAGGAGCTTTTTTCTCTCCAATAAGTATATTCTACTCTTAACCTCTGTTGTTCCTAAAATTCATTCTTCAGTTTTAGAGAATAAGAACTCAGCTTAGGTATCTTTAAGGTTGGATGTTTCATTCCCCTATATTACTATGTAGTCCAGGCTAGCCTTGAACTTATAGTAATCCTCCTGCTTCAGCCTCTTAAATCCTAGCATTACAGCTGCGTGTGCCGCCATGCCCAGTCTTCTTTTTATTTTTATTTTTATTTTTATTTTTTTTATTTTTTATTTTTTTAAATTTATTTATTTGCTTATTTATTTTGCAGTATTAGGGACTGGACCTAGTCCTCTGCACTGAGCTACATCCCAAGTCCCTTTTCAAATGTTTGAGACATAGACTTATTTTTTTATTTTTTATTTTTTTTTTAAATTTTTTTATTTTTTTATTTATTTGTTTGCTTGTTGTGTTTGTTTGTTTCTTTATTTATTCATTTTGTGGCTGGCTCAGCCTGCCCTGGTGGTGGCGCTGGTGCAGCATGTGGTGCCGGGGATCGAACTGCAGTCCCCGCAGTCGCCTGAGCCTTCCTAAGCAGGCGCTTTAGACCGCTGAACCATCTCGCCGGCCCCCCAGTCTTCTTTTTAAACTGACATTTTTTCCCTTGAATTATTTGTGTATATGTGTGTTTGTGTGTGTATTTTAGTACAGAGTCTACAGCGTCTCACTACACAGATCAGACTCATAGTGATCCTCATGTGTTTTCAGTCTCCCAAGCGCTGGGATTATAAGTGCGCGCCACCATGTCCAGTCTCTGTTGCCATCTCAGGGGATCAAACCCCCATCCCTGAGTTTGCCTAAGAAGGTACTTTAGTCCACTGAACCATCTGGCTGGCGCCTTAAACTGACATTTTTTTTTTAAATTCTTTTTCTAAAAATTTATTTATTTATTTTATGGCTGGCTCAGCCTGCCCTGTGGGTGGGGCTGGTGTAGCATGTGGTGCCGGCAATCGAACTGTGGTTGGTGTCTGCGGTTGCCTAAACTTGCCTAAGCAAGTGCTTTAGACCACTGAGCCACCTTGGTCTGCCCCTAAACTGACATTTTAAAGATTACAGAAACCAACTCTCTATTTACAAGTACTCAACCCTCTATCTAAAGGTTCTCCACCTGCTGGCAAAAATTCCAGGCAGGTAGAAGGCAACAGGGGTCCCTGCTGAGAGGAAGCTGCCAGACTTGCACCCCAGCTCGCTCCCATATTTCCTGTGAGATCAAGTTCCTACCCTCAGGGACTCAGAACAACGCCTCTTAAAAGTATCACTACTTAACCTTTGCTCACAGACAATTTTTAGTATTGTTCTGTAAATCTATTTAGTGGTTTCTTTCCTTCCTAGATAGATTGCATCTAACAGAACGATAAAACAATCAGATTTTATCAGACTCATTCACCCTTTTCAACACAATATAGTTTAATATGCATTCAAATTTTTGTTTCCTTGAATCATACCTTTTTTTGAGACAGGGTCTCACAATGTAGCGCAGGCTGGCCTTGAGCTCACTATGTAGCGCAGACTGGCCTCCAGCTCACAGCAAGCTTCTTACCTCAGCCTCCAAAGTGCTCAGATTACAGGTGTGCACCAATGGGGCAACTGCTAAATTGGACAATTACTACGATAAAGTTGCAGCAGTTTAAGGAACAGTGAATCCCAGGTGGATTGTTTGCTGCAACCCTGAAGAGCCATCAGTCAAAGCAGAGCAGAGCAGTGTCAGGAAAAAGAAGAGAGCCCAACCAGGAGTTCATATCAGAATTCTGAGAAGAGAACATCATTTCAGATTCTCCAACAGAAAGAGCTTAAGAGAATGTGATAAACAGTTTTATGTTTCTATATGTGGAAGTTTAGATAAAACAAATTTCTGCAAAACACACCTGCACAGATGTAAGAAATAATAAAAGGCTGAGAGCACCTCTGTATGTCATGTGTCACTTAATGATGGAGATGTCTCTGAGAAATGCATCACTATGTGATTTTTGTCCCTGAGCAAACATAAACAGAGATGACACAGGTCAGCCACTCAGGACAGCCTCTGATGCAATCAGGAGACTCCATAAACACCAGATACCTTAGGCTACTGCCTGCGAGACCCAGCGCACTGTCTACAATGGGCTTCTGTTTTCTTTATGTATTTTAATACAGCGTCTGACTAGACATTGTGAGGGCAGCATGGCATGGATACCAACATGGGAGCTGAGAAACAATATCTCTATTTTCCTTTTACTCTGTTCAAACTTCTTTTTTTTTTTTTTTTAATGTAAGATCAGACTCATCGTGATCCTCCTGCTGGGATTACAGGCAGTCACCCAGTCTCAATTGCTGTCTCAGCGCTCCATGACTTGTGGTGCCAGGGATCTGGGTATCAAACCCTGGCCCCTACACTCTGCCCAAGCAGGCACTTTAGTCCACTGAACTACCTGGCCAGCCCATCAAACTTTTTTTGCTATAAGATCTCCCATGTTGGAAGCATACACTTATTCTCAATTTGAAGCCTGTATTAGATTCAGCTGAAGGACTTAGTAGGTCTGATTGCTGATGCCAGAGTTTCTGATTGAGGTTTGGGGTGGGGCCCAAGAGTTTTGTTTTTAACCATTTTTTTTTCTTTTTCTGTATTTAGCACAGGGTCTACAGGGCCTACAGGGTCTCACTATGTAAATCGAATTCATAGTGTTTCTCCTATTTTTAGCCCCCCAAGTGCTGGAATTACAGGTGTGCACCATCACACCCAGTCTCAATCATCCTCTCAGCACACCCCAGAGAAAGGGCCAGCAGGACATGCCAGGGATCGAACCTTGGCTGCTACACTCTTCCGAAGCAGGTGCTTTAGTCCTCTGAGCTATTAGGCCAGCCCTTAACCAATCTTATTGTAATGGTGACACTGCTGAACCAGGGGCCACATCTGACAACAATTGCTTCCGTAGCATACATACTAAACTTTTGTTTATTCTAGTAGTAATGAAATTTTGAACACCTGACAGGATTGACATGTTGCAACAATTTCCCCTTGAGTTTCTAATTTAGAGTGTAAAAAAAAAAAAAAATCAGACCAACATTATTACTCAGAAAACAACTTCAGAGTTGGGCATGGTGGTGCATGCCTGTAATCTCAGCATTCCAGAGGCTGAGGCAGGAGGATCATTGCAAGTTGGAGACCAGCCAGGGTTACAAAGTGAGCTCAAGGCCAGCCTGAACTGCAGAGCATTATCTTGTCTCAAAAAGGACTAGGGCAGGGGAGTAGCTCAGCAGGCATTAAGTGCCTGCCTGGCAAGCACAAGGTTCTACATTCAATTCCTGGTATGAAATTGAATTTTTTTGGTATGAAAAAAAGACCAAAAAAAGAAACTTAACAACTTCAAACAAAACAAGAACTTAACAACTTCAGGGCCAGGGATATAGCTCAATGGCACAGCACCTGACTGGCAAATGCAAGGTTGTGAGTTGGATACCCAATACTAACCACCGCCACCCCACCCCCCAAAAAAATAAATCCCACAACTTAGGAAATATTTTCCAAGTGAGATTGTTTTTTACTTAGAAAAAAAAAATGTTCTAGTGTACTTACGTGTTGGGCTTTCCTTTAAAACAATCAATAGGCTGTTGCTATAGCTCAGTGGCACAGTGCCTGCCTAGCAAGAGTGAGGTCCAGAGTTTCAGTCTAGTTCCTCCTCCCCCAAATCAACAAACATTAACATGTATTTTAGTCAGCTTCTTGTTACTACTATGACAAAATACCTGTTGATAATCAATTTAAAAAGAAAAATACTAGACATGGTAGAGCATACATGTAATCCCAGCACTCAGAAGGCTGAGACAGGTGGATCTTTGCAAGTTCAAGACCAGCCTGAGCTAAAAAGTGAGCTCAAGGTCAGCCTGAGCTACATAACAAGACAGTGTCTTAAAAGGGCAAAAAAAAAAAAAAAAGAATAAATTTAAAAAGAGAAAAATCAGACTGGGTATGGTAGCACATGCTTGCAATTTGAGCACTTGGGAGGCTGAGGCAGGAGGATTGCTGCAAGTTCAAGAATAACCTGGACTGCATAATGAATTCAAGACCAGCCTGAACTACAAAGCAAGACCCCATCACACACAAATGTATATTTGGCTCACAGCTTCAGAGGTTCCAGTCTATGTCTGTTTATCTCTGCTACTCCACTCCACAGCCTGTGTCAGGAAGCACTGCACAGTGGGAGTACAGGACAGAGAAGTCCCACCTGTTCACCTCATGGCAGCCAGGAAGCCAAGAAGAGAGAGGAAAGACCTAGAATCCCACCTCCCTTCAAGGGCCACTCCTGCCCCATTAGCTAACTTCTCCCAACTAGGCCTTGTTTCTTAAAGGTTCTACCCCTCTAAATAACACCTCCCCACTGGAAGTCAGGTCTAACACATAGGTCCCTGTGGGCAAGGTCGAGGATGTAGCTCAGTGATACAGTGCCTGCCTGGCAGGCATGAGGTCCTGAGTTCAATTCCTGGTACCCAGACACAAAAAAAGGCTGGTGAGATAGCTCAGTGGACTAAGCCCCTGCCTAGGCCAGCACACGGGCCAGGGTTTGATCCCATCACCACGTGCTGCTTTGGCCCTGCCCCCAGGTACGCTGAGCCAGCTACCAAGTCGGGGTATGCTGCATGCACCTGTAATCCCAGCACTGGGGAGGCTAAAAACAGGAGGATCACTAGGAGACTGAGCTGCATAGTGAGACCCTGTACCAAATACAACACACAGTCATACATACACATACACACACACACAATTTGGCATGTCAATTATTGGTTTTGCACATGTGATAAAACTTCTTTAAATGTAAACCTGCTTTGGGGATATAGCTCAGTGGCACAGTGTCTACCTGGCAAGCACAAGGTCCTGAATTCAATTCCCAATAACAACAACAAAAAGTGAATCTAGTAACATCTCTAATGCTAGCATCCTGGAAGGCTGAGGCAAGGGGGCCACAAGTTTCAAGGCCAAGTTGGCAACTTAGCGAAACCCTGACTCAAAATTAAGGAAAAAAAAAAACAAAGACAAAAGAGCTGTGGGATGTAGTTCATTGTGAAGAACCTTGGATCAACCTCCAGCACTCCATCCCCTCCAAACATACTCAGAGTAAATCTTATGCCTTTTCTTTTTCTTTTTCTTTTGTCTTTTTGAGACAGGGTCTTGCTATGCAGTTCAGGCTGACCTTGAGCTCACTTTTGTAGCCCAAGCTGGTCTCGAACTCATATCGATCCTGCTGTCTTAGCCTCCCAAGTGCTGGGATTACAGGTGTGCACCTCCATGCCCAGCTTGCCTTTTCTTTTTAACAAGGTACAGTAACATCAAAGTCTACTGACTAGAGTTGATATTTTCCCCAAACTACCCATACTTCTATTTCCATTGTCTTTTTGTAGCATTAAAACAATTCGAGGGCAATTTTCAGTAATAAATGAAAATACTACAATAATCATGCATTCAGTTTTCCTATCTGAAAAAAAAAAATATGAACTTCCTTAAAAACTGCAGTAGAACTTCCTAACCGTAACACAATGGAAAGTCATGACATTACTGCCAAAATGAAAGGAAACGATGCTCAGATTAATAGCACATGCAGCAGTGGGGGTGTGAAGTGCACTAGCCACACAATCCTGTTAGCTAGGGTGCGGGTTTCACAGCTGTTGTCCCTACCATATGATGCCCTTGGCCCTCGCCCTGTGCCAGGGGCCTCAGTTCCTGTCAAGGATGCACAGGATGTACTGTCATGGGTTTCAATCCACCTATTTCATGACTTAAAGTTAGTGTGGCATAAACGTATTTCTTGGCCCACCAAAGGGTCATGAGCAGTCTCGTGAGCAAAGCACTGTTCTAAGGTTCTAAACTGTTTCTACCCCCAGAAAGAGGAACTGACCTCTACATGCCCAGCGTCTCCTTTGAGGGCTTTGATTTCCAAGTTTGCGTGTGGACCATGCTGTCTAGAATTACAGCTGCCTCCAGGTTTGAGATGTTGTGCATGGCATGTATATGTTCATTTTCTTTTTTTCATCTTGGTCTTTTGAAAACTGAGGTACAATTCATGTACCATAAAATTCACCCTATTAAAGTGTACAGTTCAGTAGCTTTAATATAAAATTGTGTAACTATCATCAGTATATAATTCCAGAACTTTTTTTAAAAAAATGTATTTAATACAGTGTCTACAGGGACTCATCATACTGATAAGATTCATAGTGATCCTCCTGTTTTCAGGTTCCCAAGCACTGGGATTACAGGCATGTGCCACCATGCCCAGTCTCAGTCACCTCTCAGTGTGCCCCAGAGGCGGGCCAGCACAGCATGCTGGAATCAAACCCTGGCCTTTGCATCTGCCTAAGAAGGCACTTTAGTCCACTGCGCTATCTGGCCAGCCTCAGAACATTATAATTACCCACTTTAAAAGATCTGTTTCTTCGAGATATACATATAAATAGAATTGCTGGGACCTAGTGTAACTCCATATTTGTTATTTTTCTTTTTTCTGTAGGGCTGATCAAATCCAGGCTCTTGTTTGTGCTAGACAAGCACTCTACCAGTGAGCCCCATCCCCAGATAGGTTAACTTTTTGAGGAACCACTGAACAGTTTTCCAAACCATCTGCCTTATTTTCCATTCCTCTAAGTAATGTCTGAGAGTTCCAAATATTCCACGTCCTTACTTGAACTTCTTTTTTAGTAAGACCATTCCTAGCCTGAACAAAAGGATAGTTGTGGTTTTTTTATTTTATTATATCATATTTTAGGGAAGAGTCTGCAGAGTGTTCAGGGTCTCACTACTAGATCAGACTCATAATGATTTGCCTGTTTATAGCCTCCCAAGAGCTGGGATTACAGGCACATGCCACCATGCCCAGTCTCAATTGCTGTATCAGTGTACCCTGGGGGCAGGCCCTGGGATCGAACCCCCGGCCCTTACACCTGCTTGCAGGCTCTTTAATCCACTGAGCTATTTCGCCAGCCCTAGTTGTGGTTTTTACTGGCATTTTCTTAACAGATCAATGATGTTGAGCACCTTTCTGTGTGCTTATCGGCTGCGTATCTTTGGAGAAATGTCTATACATTTCCTTTGCTCACTTTTTGTCTGACTTGCCTTTTCGTTAAGTTGTAGAAGTTCTTTTTTTTTTTCGGGCAGGGCCGGGGTTTGAACTCACAACCTTGCACTTGCCAAGCAGGCACTTGTGTCACAGAGATATCTCCCCAGCCCCAAGTGAATTTTTTTGACTATTTGCACTTTTTTTTTTTTTTTTAGTGGTACTGGGGATCAAACTCAAGACCTTGCACTTGCCAGGCAGGTG
>PVKN010021247.1:0-15605 GCA_004027915.1 Capromys pilorides
GCGCTGGCGCAGCATGTGGTGCCGGGGATCGAACTGCAGTCCCCGCAGTTGCCTGAGCCCTCCTAAGCAGGCGCTTTAGACCACTGAACCATCTCGCTGGCCCCTTATTTTTCTTTATGCTTGGAAATATTCTTTAACAACCAGTGGAGATGGTTGTGATTAGAGCACACGTAGAAGAATAGTTTACTACCGTAGCTTCAGAGTATAGAGCTTATTCAATATACATCAGTTACCTTTTCCTGAAAAAAGGGAAAAGACTTAAGTTTATTGTTTTTACCAAGTAGATGAAAGTCTTAAGGATATCAGAATACTTTGTATGCATAATCAGACATACTAAAGCAGGAACAGGTAAGAACTAGCATTTTCTACTCCACATGGTTAAACATCTGTTACTTACTACAGAGAACATGAAAGTGTGCAGAAAATTCATGAACAATTCCATCCTGGAGGTAATTTGAAATATTATATTTAAGTTCTGATGTATTCAGTAATCTGGTTGGAGAGAAAAAAAATCAAAGAGATCCATCAGCCAGGTATTCAACTTTTGAAAAAGAAACTCTTAACAAATGTTAGAAATTAGGAAAAAATTGAATGGGAGAGTTAAAAAAGTCAATAACCTCCAGGATGCCTGGAAACTATGTAAAAACATCTTATTGGAAGCCCAGATAAATGTGTGCCAGACATCAAAAAGACCAGCTGCTTGGGGAAAGAAATAAAAGAACCCAGCATGACTAACTGGCAGAGTAAAAGAGCTGCTTCAGGGAATGACATCTTCACAAAATGGGAAGATTAAGCCAAAGAGGCAAGTCAACTAGGCATAGTAAGACAGGTAATAACCCAGGAGGAGTTGGAGGTGAACCTTGTGACAGATTTTAAAGAAATTTTTTAGGGAGGTGATGATGGTGATAGGGGTGGACTCAGTCTAGCCTATCAAGAGAAGCAATTTGGTTTCCTCAAGGGGAAACTGACTGATTCATATCTTGGCCTTTGTGATAAAGGAAGAATGTGCTTGTAGAGAAGTAGTAGCCCTCAGGCTTAGGGTACACGAAACCTTGGGTTCTATCTCTAGTACCAAAAACAAAATGTAAGAAAACAATATGTAATTACGTAGTGGAGTTCCAAGGCAAAGAACACTTAGGAAGTATAGTTACTTTGGGATAAGTAGGGATCTTAGCAGACACTGAGTTATTAAAGATAAAACAATGGAAGGAGATAGATGCCCACTACCTTCTTAGATAGGGTAATTTGTAGGGAGGGACCTACTTGCTTGGAATGAGCAGTTGTCTATCTCTGTGACAAATTAGTTGTCTCACACCTCTGTTGAGATTCTTCTTTCTTTGAAACTAGGAGTGGAAGGGTTTTAGAATTGGTGGATCAGATCAGTGAGCCCTAACCACACATCAGAACCACTTGGTTAGATTTTAAATTATACTAATGCCTGGGTACCACCCCAGACAATAAAGTCAGACCTCCTGGAGGTGGGGTCAGGTCATGGCATTAAAAAAAAAAAAAAAGACAAAAAACAAAAAACACCTCCTCATTAGTTCTGATGATTTGTCACAGGTGAAAACCACTGCCCTGGATGACACCTGAGGTCCTTTCCATGTCTGAGATTTTGCAATTCTGAACTTCCTGATGAAATTCATTATAAAGTGTTGGCCCAGGTGAGGGCTTCAAATTAGCCCTCGTCTGTGCTTGTTTTAATTTTTTGCTAACTTGGAATTAGGAGGTCTGTTAAACTGGGAGAGCAATATTTTTAAACCAAGATATAAATAATAAACTGCAGGTAGTGATGTTTTGCTGCAGGTAGAGACATTAGACAAGGACATTGAGAGTATTTTGGAGTGAATTAGAAAGGAATCCAGCCTCACTGTCGTTTATTGATTAAGTGTCAGTGTGCAAGGTGATATTTCTTCCCTTTCACTTTATTGGTAAAGTAAAAAAAAAAATCTCTTTATCCTTTACTTTAATGTCCTCTTTGCCATGTGTTTATTCTCTTCAAGTATCTTATCAAGAAATAGAAGTACAGTAAATCCCTAGGCTTCTGCCCAGCACAACCATCCAGAACACAGCTGGGAATGTGGAAGTAAATGGAAAAGCTAAATGATGGAAACAGCTGTCATAAAGCCTGTGCCTTCTCAGAGAAAAAGCTTAGAAATTTATCATCGGTAGTCATTAAAGAGAGCAGCAGGCTAGGTGCTGGGGATTACAAAAGGTGTAAAACAAGAATCAAGCTTTGGAGTTTACATTCAAATTGGGAAGATAGGGCTTACTGGCAAGGAAGATAAAGTGCTTTGGATATCTGGCTTCCCTTCCAGGGCTGATTAGAAGTAGCAGGTGGTGCTGGTTGGGGGACAGAGGGGTCACAGGAAGGGATAGTTTCAGAGGCAGGTAAGACTGGGAACCTGGGAGAACTGAGGGAGGACTGTAACAGAGTGGCCTGGGGAGAAGCTGAATACAGTCCATGTGGAACTTGCAGATCTTGGCCCTGTGAGGCCTTTTAGCAAGGGGCTAAGGCTCAGAGGCACCTGTGTAACCCTTGCAGGCAGGTCAATATAACCAAAATACCATATGTTGTACGCTGGTACCAATATAACAAAATAAATCTCATTCTTTACCACTAATGTGTACCAATACAGATCATGTTTGGTCTATTTCTATTTTTTTCCTTTTTTTCTTTTTTTTTTTCTGGGACTGGGGTTTGAACTCACAACATTGCATTTGCCAGGCAGGTACTTGTGCCATGGAGCTATCTCCCTGGTCCTTTCATGTTTGGTATATTCTGGTTTAAAAAGTTCAGAAGATATATTCTATAAAGTGATCCGTTAGAAACAGCAAAATGTGAAACATTGGCTGGGGCACAGTTGGTGCATATCTGCAATCCCAGTTGCTCAGGAGCTTGAGGCAGGAGGATTATAAGTTCCAGGTCAGCCTGGGCAATTTAGCAAGACCCTATCTCAAAATACAACCACAACAACAAGGTTGTAGCTCAGTGGCAGAGTGCTGGGCTAGCATGCATAGGGCCCTCGGTTCATTCCTCAGTACTACAAAATGGCAGAGAGGTTCGGTTAAGTCATATTTTTAACCTATTTAGAACATCCATTTTTTTTTTTTTTTTGTGGGACTGGGGTTCAAACTCACGACCTTGCAATTTCCAGGCAGACACTTGTGCCACGGAGCTATCTCCTCAGCCCCTTAGAGCATCCCATTTTTTTTTTTTTTTTAAAAATTTTATTTATTTGTTTGCTTGTTGTGTTTGTTTGTTTCTTTTTATTTATTCATTTTGTGGCTGGCTCAGCCTGCCCTGGTGGTGGCGCTGGCACAGCATGTGGTGCTGGGGATCGAACTGCAGTCCCCGCAGTCGCCTGAGCCTTTCTAAGCAGGCGCTTTAGACCACTGAACCATCTCGCCGGCCCCGAGCATCCCATTTTTAATAGTGTTGAATCAATATACTTTCCTTCTGTGTCATTTTGTCTTTTTATTGAAAAATTATGTTAAAGGACTAGAAATGTAATTCAGTGGTAGAGTGCCTCCTAAGGGTGCACAAGGCCCTGGGTTCCATCTCTAGTGACTTGAAAAAAAAAAAACAGGTTAAAGACCCGTATATTATTAAGTTAGTGGTTTATTCACTTGAGAGCTTTTGGTTTATGATTGTGGTCTCCTTTATCTTTTAAAGTAGAACTCCCAAGTGAGCCAAACTGCCTGCTGTGCTCAGCCTGGGAGACTGACATTCTAACCTGAAGCCACAAGGGGCAGGAGGGTTGGTTTGGTTCTCAGTTAGGGGTGACATGTTTAAATATTTGCATATGGGTTTACTTTTTAAACATTTACTAAACTAAGTAAATGTATAATCATAAAAGAAACAGAGGTTAAGAGTAGTCTCTGGCCATTTCGCTATGTGAGCCTTAGGAAGCTCCATTATCCCCTGCTATGTGTGATCCCGGAGACTGTATGTCCCTCATTCCTGTCACACTACAAGGCAGGTGGCAGGTGTTTAGTGGTTGAGAACAAGTTCAAGAATGATTGTTGCCTTTTGTATTCATTGTACAAATAGATGTTTTGTATTCATCCTTGGTATAGTCTGAATGTTTGTGTTGCTTCAAGTTTATGTGTCAAAATAAGATGCCGGTGGTATCGGGAGGGAGCCCTTGTGAGTGGCCTTGGTGCACTTGTAAAACAGGCTCAAGAGTTGAGCCTGGCTGCATGCGCCAGTACACCAGCTCCTCCGGAGCTGAGATAAGAAGATTGTGAGTTTGCAGCCAGCCTGGGCAACTTAGACCGTGTCAAAATAAACTGGGCTTGGGGCACCCCTGGGATTTAGCCCCAGTACTGGAGAAAAAAAAAAAAGTCCCAGAGAGATTCCTTGACCCTTACACCAGGTATCATGACAGTGGAAAGCCAGCAACTTAGGAACTGGTCGTCAAGGAAGTGGCCCCTTACCCAACAATGAATCTGCTGGCACCTTGAGAAATATATTTCTGACGTTGGTAAGACCCCCAGTCTGTGGTACCATCTTACAGCATTCCAAACAGACTAAGACAATGCATTTTACATTAGTTTAAGCCATAGATTTAAAATTCCAAGTACATCTAGACTTAGATGCCTAAATACAAAAGGGAAAAGGAAAGTATCTCTTGTTCTCTTTAACCTGGAGTATGGGGCTGTTTTGTGGCTCATTTGGGGCCAAGAGCTTCTTTTCTTTTCTTTTCTTTTCTTTTCTTTTCTTTTCTTTTCTTTTCTTTTCTTTTCTTTTCTTTTCTTTCTTTCGGAACTGGGGATTGAACTCAGGCCCTGGGGCTTGCCGGGCAAGCACTTATTCTACTGAGCTATCTCCCCAGCCCCTCTTTTTTTTAAACTCTCTACAAACTCAGTTGTGCCTGCAGAATCTGAGCTTCTGCCAGGTATTGAACCCCATTCCCTGCGCTTGCCTAAGCAGGTGTTTAGTTCATTAGCTATTTTGCTGGCTCCATCAGTTATCTTGCAATCTGAACAAAAATTTATTTATTTATTTATTCATTTATTTATTTTTGCAGTACTGGGGAATGAATTGAGGACCCTGTGCTTTCCAGGCAAGCTGAGGGTACTGAGCTATCTCCCCGGCCCTGAATCTGAGCTTCCTTGACAACTGTCTTGGGTCAGGCTCTGGTCTCCATTTTTGCTGGCCATTCTTTGCACGGCTACTTGGACTGTCTGGTTTTGCAAGCCTCCTCAAACCTGCCAGTGTTCTAAAATGTTCAGCTTTTGTTGGAGCCAGCTGGAAATGTTTTTTTTTTTTTTTTTTTACCGCACAGCTTTCCTTAGGTCACCAAACCCTTCATGTCTGCATCCCAGTAAACAGAAAGCCCTGAAATAATTTTTTAAAAATTTTCCTTCCTTCAGTTATTGTTTGTATTCTGCTACATATTTGTCTCCATTGAGTTTTCAGTCTGGTGTTTAGTTAGAGATGAAAACAAAGTGCTGTGTCCTTGCAAACTACAGAGTAGAGCATGTGGTTAGCAGTTACTACTTGCAGTGGTCCAGTCTGAGTGGGAGGATCATTTTTCTTGGCAGTCACTTCACAGAAAGTCCTGTTTTTTTTGCTGCCAGAGTAAGCAATCATTACATTCTTTACAATTTATAGTCAAATTATTATCTATTATTGTAAAATTGTCTTAATTATAGAATATTTCCCCATGCTAGTTGAGGGGGTGATGTCCAGAGGCATTGGAAGGATTAGTTCAGGGTGTTTATGAAGGGAGGTGTTTTTATTTTTTATTTTATGTTGCAGAGAAGAGAGGGAAATGAGTTCACTTTAATTGGAATTGGAACTAAATCCCCCCTCCCCAGATGGCTGATTGGTTAATGTTCTGCCTTGCTGTTTACCCCTATGTTGGAATGAACTCTTTTCTCTGCTTCTCAGGTCTCATGAGTATGGATGTGTTCTGGGGAAGCTTTTCAGCTGAAGTTGGATGCTCGGTTGATGATTAAGCAGTGTGGCAGTCGTTGGTGACATTCTTGTTTCCTTCAGATTTGAGGGCAGAGGAAGAAATGACATCCTTTCAAAGTAATCGACTGCACCAATTCTCTTTTTCATGCATTTGGTACAGGGTTTCACGACACAGCTTGTACCTAATGATCTTTCTGTTTTCAGCCACCCCAGTGTTGGGATTACAGGCATGCACCACCATGCCCAGTTTCATTGGCTGGCTCATCACGACCCGGGGCGGAGCTGGCACAGCAAGTGGTGCCAGGTATTGAACCCCATTCCCTGCGCTTGCCTAAGCAGGTGTTTAGTTCATTAGCTATTTTGCTGGCTCCATCAGTTATCTTGCAATCTGAACAAAAATTTATTTATTTATTTATTCATTTATTTATTTATTTTTGCAGTACTGGGGAATGAATTGAGGAGGACCCTGTGCTTTCCAGGCAAGCTGAGGGTACTGAGCTATCTCCCCGGCCCTGAAAAAAAGATTGAAATGTCTGGATCAGCTATATTTTGGCTCAAGCCATCTTTTGTAATCTCTACCTTTGGCCGTACTTTGAAGATGTTTCCAGACTCTGCCCTTCTTACCATCTCAGCAACTATCATCTGGGTCCCAGGGCCTGTCACCTCTTGTTTGGCTTGTTTCAGTTGCCACAACCAGTCTCCTCAGTATGGCTCTCTTGACTCTCCTCTTTGTGCTCTCAGTACAACAGACATGTGATCATGTCCTCGAAATATAAAGCAGATCGTATCACTTCTCTGTTCAGTAGGGTCCAGTGGATCACCGTGTCCCACTCCAAGTGAAACCCTGAGCTTACTGGATCTGCCCATTGAGTCTGTCTTATGCCTACACCAATGGGTCCCTCTTCTCTGTTGTCATCCCCTCCCAAACCTAGCTCTGTTGTCCCCCACAGCGCACTGGGCATAGTGGGGCTGTACTTCTTGTAGTGCTGGGAACCAAACCCAGGTCCTCATGAATGCTGCTACTGAGCTAGATACTCCTAGCTTTTAAAATCTTATTCAGGGTGCCTCAAACACCCTGCTGCTTGCTCCCTCAGATATTTCAGGGCTTGATTACTTATTTCTTCAAGAGAGAAGCCTTTCTTGGTCTCTGTTTAATAAACTATCCCCCAATGCACGTTTGTCCCACTCTCTCTTTGCTTTCTTCTACGCAGTTACTGCCAAACAGCCTTGGGATATGAACCTTTTTTATTCACAGGCCTATGTTCAATGTCTAGCACATTGACTGGCACTGAAAAATATTTGTTGAGTGCATGAATGGGTACTCTTTGCAAATAAGGTGCTGTTAGTGAAAAGCTTTCAGAAAGCGCAGCTGATTCCGTAGGACTTAGGAGAGTGATGTGTAGAAAGGGGTGCCTATTTGTTGGCAGCAGTGGGATGAAGTAGTAGAAAGAAAGGACTTACTCTCCCCCTCACACTCAGCTCACAGACTAGGTGGTGAGGCAGATAACTGACTCAGTTATGCTACACGTCAGTGTTCATTGACAGTCGAGATAACTGCTGCCAGGGAGAAGCCCTTAGAATTGGCTGTGGAATAGGAGAAAGGGGACCAGGGAAAAGTACAGTTTTCTGGAACCTTCAGGCCCTCAGGCTCTTACTTACCAAGAATGGTGGGAAGAGTGCTGTTCACAGTATCACAAGCCCCTCACCTCACCCTGTAATAGCTGGAGTTCACATTTCTGGCACTGGATCTTGAGGCAAATCTAAAATACTGTTTCTGCAGGAGCAACGCAGGAGAGATGGGTATGTTATTAAGACTTACAAGGACATTTTTTATGGTCATACATCCTGGCCATCACTGAAAAGAGTGGGCTTACATGACTACCAAAAAATGCTGACTTAACTCTTGTGTCACTGTACGATTGTTGCCTATTTTTTCTCAGGTGTTTGTGAAAGGAACAATGTTCACTTCGTTCTCATCAGACCATGCAAATACTGGTCATTTGCAAAATGAATTCCTCAAAATGATGCCCTCTGACCCAGCACCATTTGTTTTAGCAGAACTCTGTGTTAACAAAATATGGATGGAATGTTCTCGTCCTGTTAGTCACATGGTTCCTTCCTTCTACACATTTTTCCCTCACAAATTTTCATTAATGGTGTCCCAGTGTTGCAGGTTGCCTGGAGGAGGACGCTGGTCCCCTCCCTGGTCCTTGAAGAACTAGTGTAATGCAAAGGCTGGCTTGGGAGATTAAGATTGTAAACAAATGTTGCTCAAGTGACAAGTGTTGTAGCACTTATGATAACAACATGAGAAGGAACATTCTCTACCATGTATCCAGTGCTACTTTGGGAATAGTGGCTTCCCCATTCATTGCAAAAGAGATTTTTCTAAATTTTAATTTTTGTCTTTTTTCTCCCTTTTCTGGTGCTGGGGTTTGAACCCAGGGCCTCATTCACGCTAAGTGGGCATCTAGCTCCTGAACTACACCCCAGCTTAGATTTCCCAAATTTTAAATGAATACTGTTGATGAACTAGTTCTCTGGTTGGTTGGTTGTTCTAGAAATTCCAAGTCCTTGTGAAACTCTGAGGCTGGAGGACTTACAAATGCCAACTCATATGTTTCAGGTTTAGATCCTAGTATTCCCAGTTTTTCTGGTTTTTAAGGAAATGATTTGGGGTCCATGCTCATCCACATTCTTCCTGTCCCGAAGAGTCATTGGAGTACGTCTTAGTGACAGAGCTTGAATCCCCAGGCTCTTCGTTTCATGCAGTGACTTAATGGTACAATAGGAAATTACACGCACAAATTTGTATGAAAGGACCAAATCTTTAATTTTGAAGATTAAGGTGTGCCCTGTTCAAAATATGAATTTGAATATGATTGTTATATATCCTATTTGTAGTATTGTGGGCTTGTTGGTGTTGTAAGGATAAATTGTCTGATTGAGGGCTCTGTTTTGTTTTTCTTTTTTTTGCTGGACCAGGGTTCGAACTCACGACCTTGCACTTGCCAGGCAGGCACTTGTGCCTCGGAGCTATCTCCCCAGCCCCAATTGTCAGTTTGAGAGTAGAGAGGTATTGTGTTTCTCAGCCAGATATGGTGACACATACTTGTAATCCCAGCACTCAAGAGTTTGAGACAGGAGGATCAGATTGCTGAGGGTTCAAGACCAGCCTGGGAGCTACAAAGTGAGCACAAGGCTAGCCCAAACTACATAGTGAGACCCTGTCTCAAAAAGAAAAATTTCTTAAATGATTTGTGGACTATCAAACACTCATAATAACATGATACAGGCCAAACCTTGAATTTCTGATAGAGCAGAGAAGTTCTTTTCCATTGCAACTAAGCTATATAAGCCCAGCCGTGAATTTATAATCCTCCTGTTTTACCCTCCAGAGTAGCTGAGTTTACAGCTGTCAGCCACTGCCTTCTCTTCAGATTTAGGACGATTCTTCTGCCTCAGTCTCCTATGTGCTGAGGTTACAGGTGTTTGTCACCATGTCTGGGCTCTTCATTTTTTTCACGGGAGTCCTGAGATTTTCTTAGTTGCTTCTAAGGTGAAGGACGTAGCAGGATAAAATAAAATTTTGAGGATGAGCCAGTTTATTATCTCTGTTGGGGGGTGAACAAATGAGTTTGCTTACTGAAAGAGTGGTGTAAATTATGGTATTAGATATTTTAACACCTGTGTAAGGCAAGACACTTCTCATACATCCCAGAGACCATCATTTGAATTGAAACTATTGTGTTCATTATATCTCCCTTTGTTAGAGTTTTGGTTGTCAATATTTCCTTGGTTTATTTTGTATTTGAGGTAAGAGTCTACTTCTTTAAAAACACTGTATAATTCAGTCCATATTCCTTCCAATTACTCAAATTTATGGAAGGCATTTCTGTAATTGACCTTTTTCTTACAGTACTGGGGATGGAACTCAGGACCATGTGCTCACCAGTTAGGTACTTATGCTGCTGAACTATCTCCCTGGCCCTGTTAACCATACTAACATGAGAGACTAATGGTAGCTCTACTGTTAGGACAGGATATTTGTTTTACTTGTTGAAGTCTTAGCAGCCATTGTATCCACTTATTTTACAAAGGAACAACAGCTAAAAATATTGAGAAGTGTTTTTAATGTAAGAGGAATGCAAGCTGATAGCTAAGAATAAAGGGAAGTGATTGTATTTGGCACAGTTATTAATTTCAGAAATGTCTCTGAATCTGTGCTGTATGCTTGAGTGTTATGCCAATGCTTTGTGGGTACCCAAAGTGACATTTAAGAAATGTAGATTTAAATCCTTCATTTTGCCAAATATAAATTGCTTCAAGCTTAAAGTATTTTTCTTAGTTGCTCATAAAGGAATTTTTCACCATTTTCAACAGTCACTGAATGTGTCATCAGAGTTATGTTCAACTTTGAATTATATACTGTTTTACATTTAATGGTGTATGCTCTTGTTGGAGAAAGTATTGGCTGACATACCCGTAGTTTTAAAGGGACTATTAATTTCTTCTTGGAATATTTCAATTGTGATAGTCCTTTTTTGAAATGAAAAGATTTGATCATTAATTTAGTTAAGAGGAGATAGGGAGATAGCTCAGTAGAATAAGTGCTTGCCTGGCAAGCACAAGGACCTGAGTTCAATCCCCAGTTCTGAAAAAAAAATTAGTTAAGATACAAATAGGACATTTTACTTTAAGTAAATGTAAAATATTAGAGATTTCTTCAAATACCACAAACTTAGTTCTCTGACTTGATTGGAGTCTGTCTGCTGAAGCAGCTGACTTTAAACTCATGTTCTTTTTTAAACAATTTGTTGTAATGTTGACTTGGGCCTTCTCATGCTTTCTTTTTTTCTTTTCTGTTCCTGATATTTGTTTTCTTTTAATCAGTCAATATTGATCATTTTTCCCATTTAAAAAAAAAGCAAGAAGAGACCAACATGTTTTCATCAGCCCTCTAATTACTTTACTAATGGAAATCTGTTAGTCTCTCAAATATCAGGGGTGCAGTTTTAAAAGGAACTGGTAACTGATTCTTGAACCATATGTCTTTAATTTTTAAAAATCTGGCAGGGCTTGTAACTTAAAATCATCATTTTCTTCTGAGATTTAAAAAATTTAAGTATAAACCTACTTGCTTGTTCTGTCCTACTTAGTTGTATTCCTACAGTGATAACTATTGTTACTTTTATTGCAGTAACAATACATAGTATTTACTGAGTACTTACTTAGCACCTAGTTTGAACACATTATGTGGGTTGATCCATTTAATGTACAGAAAAAAAAATAAAAAGGATGCGTACTTTTTTATTTTAGTCTTTTTCTATGTATTTGGTACAGAGTCTCACTATGCAGCTTGGAAATATAGTGATCCTCAGGCATCAGTTCAGCATACCTGGGGGCAGAGCCAGTATGGCATGTGGTGCTGGGGATTGAAGCCTGGTCCCTTGCTTACCTATGCACACGCTTAATCTGCCAAGCTATCTCAAAGGACGTGCATAACTTTGTGTGAGTCTGTGTTTGAGACAGTGTCTCGGTTTCTAATCCAGGCTGGTCTTGAACTCCAGGTGATGCTCCTACCTCAGCCTCCTGAGTGTTGCAACTACAGGTGTGTGCTACCACGCCTGGCATTGGAATAAATTTTAAATGGCTCAAAGAGTTGTAAAACCAAGGCTGTAACAGTGATTGAGGTGTTAGCTTCCAGATAGCTGGAGTAAAGCAGGATGCCCAACTGGTTATGCATTTTTATCTTTTTTTTTTTTTTTTTTTGTGGGACCGGGGTTTGAACTCATGACCTTGCACTTGCCAGGCAGGCACTTGTGCCACGGAGCTATCTCCCCAGACCCCTATAACTTTAATTTTTTTCCCTCCCGGAACCAGGGATTGAACTTAGGCTCCTGTGCTTGCCAGGCAAGCACTTATTCTACTGAGCTACCTCCCCAGCCCCGCATTTTTCTTATCTGATGAGAAAAAACAACACTACTTCAGTCAAGATATTTTCTTGGTGTTGCTAATTCTACAAGGAATTTGTTATGGTAGGTTTTTCTATAAAAGATATTAAACAAGGTAATACTTAATATTGTCAACGTGATCTTACATGATCATTTCTTCCACTGATTTTCCTTAAAGCTCCAAGAAAGAACTTTTGAGGAAGTGAAGTCAAGTGAGGTCCATGGTGTTGTCTTGGAGCTGTAGGCTGTAAACAGTCAAACGCCTCACATCTTTAATGCTAAGTGTGTCCTTTATGTGCCTTCATCTCTCTTGGCCTCTAAGTCAGAGATCTCGTAAGTAGCTAGCAACACCATAATAAAATATTTTCACCTTTATTTTGAGAAACTGGGAAAATGAGGACTGTGTGCTGAAGCCATTGAGATCTTTTCTTTTTCTTTTTCATTTTTTAAGAGGATCTTTTGCAGTGCTGGAAATGAAACCTAGGCCTTACTAAGCAAGTGCTCTACCACTGAGCCACATCTCTGTTCTAGGCCTTCGGACCTTAGAAGTGAAATAATTTGGGGGATCCAGATAGCATCTTCGCCTGCTCTTTTCCTCTCTTCCCTGCTTAGTAATTCTCCTCTCAGGACTTGTATGTAACAGTGTCATTTGGCCTCCCGCACATGTGTTATAGTAGGTTAAATGCTTTGCAGTTGAAGAAATGATGTAAGAACGATAGTAAAGTGCAACTTCTGTTTCCTTTGCATGTCATGGTCCAATCTCTATTCACATGCATTTGTTTTACGTGGTTCAAATTGTTATCTATATGACTTGGTATAGCTGCTATTTTAAACATAAAAGTATGAAAATGCTTTTGTGACTCTATGCAAAAATTTCAAGTAGGGGCTGGGCAAATAGCTCAGTGAATTAAAGCACCTGCAAGCAGGTGCACTGGCCAGGGTTTCAATCCCCATAACTGCTGTGCTGGCCCCGCCCTGGGGGCACACTGAGATGACAGTTGAGACTGGGAATGGTGGTGTATGCCTGTGATCCCAGCGCTTGGGAGGCTGTAAACAGGTGGATCACTACTAGTCCAGTCTAGTAGTAGGACCCTGAACACCCTGTAGACTCGTCCCTAAAAGAAAAAAAAAAATCAAATGGCTAAATAATATTCCCTTAAGTGCATATACTATAGTTTATTATATAAGCCACATATGGATGGTTACGTAATTGTGTGTGTGTGTGTGTGTGTGTGTGTGTGTGTGTGTGACACTGAGTATGTAACTTATAAGTCATATGTGTGTGTGTGTGTGTATATATATATAACAATTTTAACTATGTAAAACAAATGCATATGAAGAGGGATTGGGCCATGATATGCAAAGGGCACAGGGTCTCATACATTCCAGGTGACTGCTCTGTGCTCTACCACTGACCTATATTCTCAAACCTTTGTTTGATTTTTTTGGGGGGTGGCATCTCTGCCCTTAGGGTGGAGCTGATGTGGCATGTGGTGCCAGGGATCGAACCACGGTCCCTTGCACCTGACTAAGCATGCCTAAACAGATGCTTTAGACCACTGAGCTATCTCCCTGACCCCCTTGTTTTGCTTTTATGCTGGAACACAGAAATAGTCATCTTTTTTTGTATATTAGGCTTCTATTAGATGAGTTCCTTAAGATCAATTTGGTCGTAGACGACTTTTTACTTTCAGTCAGTGGCGAAACAGGAAAAATCTCTTTGTACATAAGGCCTAGTCTATGCGCGCACCAAGTGCTTCACTGGTAGGTGTGTGGGGAAGGTGAAGGGAAGGAAATCTGAAGCTTAACCCAGGGAGTTAGTTCAAGGAGTTCAGGGAGTTTTTGCTTGTTTGTTTTTTTGTTCTATTCCTTAGTATTTCCCACGTGTACCCTCTTCAACCTCTTCCTAGGGACCTATATCTACTTTGGTTTCTTTTTTTTTATTTTTATTTTTATTTTTATTTTTTTTTGTACTTTGGTTTTTAAAATCCCTGTGCAGCAGTGTTCCCAGAAATGTCAAACAAACAGTACCCTGGGGCAGGGAATATAAAGCCTTCAGGCCCCAACTCTTAGTTGTTTGTGGGATCAGGGCCTGTTCTTGTGGTTCTTCTGTCCTTTGATTGGAGGATAGTTTCCCACATGGCTGTGTGTCTCACTTGCGAAAGCAAAACAAGAAAACCCAAACAAAACCCTTCCTAAAGCATTTTTCCTTTGAACAGAACTTCCTAGAAAGCAGTGGCATTGTTTCTTAAGGGAGAGGCTCCTCATAACCTTGCCTTCGCCCTCCTCTTCCACTTTTTGACAAAGAAATGATTCTATGACTATTAGTTGTGAAATAGTTTAATTCAGCTTCCTATTCTTTATTGAAAATAACTATACTCTGCCCAGTGTCTGTGTTTGGTCAAAGGGCGTTTCCTGTGTCATTGGCTTCCACGGTTTGTCTACTTTGAGCTTTGTGATCTGGAGGGTACAGTCACGCCTTTAAAATTGTGTGCCTCATCTTTTATCTTTCAACAGGTCCTGGAAAGAAATCATCCAACAGCATCTTTCCAGTGTCAGTTTTTGAAAGATCTGAGACTTGCTTTATTTTGACAGGTGGCTGGTGAAAGAGGTGCTTAGGAGTGGGGTAAAGGAGGAGGGGCAGATAAGTGGAAGGAGAGCAAATAGGGTAGCTGTTTCTTTGCCTTTCTGTCTGACAAACGGGGAGTGATTCTTTTTTCTGCTTTTCGCTTCCTTACTGAGATCTCAGAAGGGAGGCGTTGGCCAATAATGCCTGTTGTTTGGAAGATGGTTGTATACTTCCTAGGATCATTTGTGAGTCTTTTCCTTGTAAGCCAGCGCATCCCTGCAGAAATTGATAAGGACATTCAATATACACTTGTGGAGATTAATTTCCTATAATGAGGAAAAAGGATAATCAGTCAAAAGTTTGGTGGCCTTGTCTGTAGGCATGTATAGCTGCAGAGTCCAGGCCAGCGTGGTCCCAGAGATGCTGTGTTTTGGTAGCTTGCTTTGCATGGGCTATGTTTTCTTTAGTTTATACCACATCTGTGGTTAGTCCCCTCTGCTGACTGCCTGCTGGATAAGCTGAGGCTTTACTACACTGCAGCTGAATGTAATTTCCTACCTGTTTCAACCTTTGTTTGTTGGTGTCTTCCTCAGACTGTCACTTACAGGATGTATCCCTCTCAAGTTTTTTTCTCGTATACCACTCTCCTTAACCTCTTACTCCACCCTTTCCCTGATTCTATAATTTCAGCTTCTCAGGATTCTACAATATTCCATGTAGTTTGCAGAAAAGTAGGAAAGTTTTGCCTTTCTGGTTGTCATGCTCCCTCCCTCTGTTTATGAAACAATTTTGGGGGGCAGATTATTGTTGATTATAGTACATTTAATGAATTAAAACCTGTTGATAGTTAAGCATATGTAAGGCTTAAACAGTTTAAGAATTAACCAGAAGAAACCACTGAAGATGCAACAATACAAAACTAAAGGGACTTGGGATGCAGGCAGTTGTTTTCAGGCTCTTTTCTTGTTATGGCCTGTCTTAGCTTTACAAGTAGCCTCTAGGGAGGAAAGGAAGTGCTCAGAAAGGGTAGAAACAGAGCAGAAAGCAGTCCACATGGCCTTTTTGTACTAGAACTGTTGTAACAAAGACTGCTTGGAAAGAGGACCATCTGCTGAGGCAAGGAAGCATTCTGTCATGAAGGGATGTCTGTTACATG
>PVKN010021248.1:0-15605 GCA_004027915.1 Capromys pilorides
TCAAAAAGAACAGGGGTAGCAATCCTGTTTGCAGAGAGTGTAAACTTCAAACCAAGATTGATCAAATAAAATAAAGAGGTTACTACATACCAGTACGGGAAAAATTCAAGATGAAGAGGTAACACACATAAATATGTATACACCCCATAGGGGAGCACCAACTTATATAACACAAATATTAATGAACATGAAAAATCTACCATTCAACACCACAATCTTAACAGGAGTCCTTAACACATGTTTATCCTAAAAGGATAGATCAAGCAGACAAAATTTAGCAAAGAATTCGCAGAATTGAACCAGAACTTGGAACAAATGGACTTGGTGAACATACACAGAGTGTTTCACCAAACCACTTCTGAATACACATTTTTTTGCAGCTTCACATGGGACATTTTCCAAAATAGACCACACACTAGTGCGTAGATCATGCTTCAGTATATGCAAGAAAACAGAAATTATCCCATGCGTATTATCTGACCACTTTGCAATTAAACTGGAAATAAATGACAAAATAAACCACTAGAAACCCAAAAATCTTTGGAAATTAAACAACACTATTCTAATCAACCAGTGGGTTACAGATAAAATTAAACAAGGAATTGAACAATATCTACAATATAACAGCTTTTCAAACACAGCCTAATGGAATTTATGGGATACAATGCAAGCAATTCTGGGAAATTTATAGCTCTGAAAACACACATTAAGAAAACAGAACGGGAACAAATAAACACTCTCATGCAGCACCTAAACCGAGTAGAATAAGAAGAGAAAATGAAATCAAAAGCCCAAAGATGCGAGGAAATTATAAAAAGAAGAGCAGAAATTAATTCAATTGAGACAAAGAATTAATGAATCAAAAAGCTGGTTCTTTGAAAGATTAAATAAAATTGATAAGCCCCTGGATAACCCCAACATGAAAAGGAAAACATGACTCACTTCAAGCAATGAAGAATGAAAAGGATGAAATTGCTACAGACCCAGCAGAAATTCAGAGAATCATTAATAGCTACTTTCAGAATCTTTACTCTCACAGAATTGAAGACATAGATGAAATGGACAGATTTTTAAAAAGGTACAAATTACCAAAACTTAATCAAGAAGATATAACAACACTAAATAATACAATAACTGTCAATGAAATACAAAATGTAATGAAAAGCCTACTAACAAGGAAAAGTACAGGATCTGATGGATTCATCACTGAATTCTACAAGAAATTTACAGATGACATAATCCCAATACTCCTCAAACTTTTCAGTGAAATTGGATAGGAAGCAGTCCTCCCCAAATCATTCCTAGAGGCAAGTATTACACTGATATCAAAACCAGAGAGAGATGCAACTGAAAAAGAAAACTAAAGGCCAATTTCTCTCTAAGATAGATGCAAAACTCCTCAATAAAATCCTCACCTCTAGAATACAGCAAATCATGAAGATGATTACACACCATGACCAGGTAGGATTGATTCCAGTGATACAAGGATGGTTCAATATATGCAAATCTATAAATGTAATACACTATATCAATAGAGCCAAAGCCAAAAATCACATGATCGTCTCAATTGATGCAGAACAGAATTTTGCAAGTCCAACTCTCATCATGTTCAGAGTCCTACAGAAAATAGGATTAGGGGGCCTCTACCTTAATCTGATAAAAGCCATTTATGACAATCCAACAGCTAACATAATTCTTAATGGGAAAAACTGAAGTCTTTTACTCTCAGATCTAGTACAAGGCAAGGATGTCTCTATCACCACTTCTATTCAATAGAGTTGTGGAAACAATAGCTACAGCCATTAGACAAAAGAGAGAAATAAAAGGAATAAAAATAAGTAAAGAAGAAGTTAAGTTATCATTTTTTGCAGATAATGGGATAATCTACTTGGGAGACACAAAAAACTCCTCCAAGAAGCTACTAGAATTGATACACAAATTTAGTAGCATAGCAGGATACAAAGTCAACACACAAAAGTCAGTAGCATTCCTCTACACAGACAACAAACACACCAAGAGGAAAATTAGAGAAACGATACCTTTTATAATAGCACTAAAGGGAAAAAAAAATACTTTGAAATTAACCTAAGTAAAGAACTAAAAGCTCTTTTCAATGAAAACTACAGTACTCTGAAAAAAGTGATCCTAGAGGATTTCAGAAAATGGAAAGTTATTCCCTGCTCCTAGATAGGAAGAACCAACATTGTCAAGATGGCCATACTCCCTAAGTTGTTATACAGATTTAATGCAATTCCTTTCAAAATATCATCAACATACCTAAGAGACCTGAAGAAATCATTCCTAAAATTTATTTGGGACCAAAAAAGACTTTGAATTGCAAAGACAATCCTGGACAACAAAGACAAGGCAGGAGGTACTAAAATTCCTGAACTAAAATTATACTATAAATCTATAATGCTAAAATCAACATGATATTGGCAAAAAGAAAATAGATCTGAGGATCAATGTAACAGATTAGAAGATCCAGAAGCAAATAAAAACACTCTGCCACTTTATCTTTGCCAAACATGTTTACTGGGAGAAAGATAGCCTCTTTTACAAGTGGTACTGGAAAAACTTGACCTCTACATGCTGGAAACTAAAACTTGACCCAGGTCTGTCACTATGTATTAAACTAAAGTAAAAAATGATTGAGGATCTAGATGTTAAAAGAGAACCATTAAATCTCCTGGAAGAAAAAGTGGGAGAAAATCTTGAAGACGTTGATGTAGACAAAGAGTTCATGGACAGAAGTCAAAACGCACATTTAAAACTTGAAAGAATCAACAACTGAGACCTCCTCTGACTAAGTTGGTTTTGCATCTCAAAAGAAATTACCAACGGTGTGAAAAGACAACCGACAAAGTTCGAAAAGATTTTAACTAATAATGTTCAGACAAAGGTCTTCTATCTAGAATTTACAAAGAACTCAAATACATTAGGGTACCAAAATTCAAACTCTCAATCCAGTAATGGGCATCTGAGATGAACACACTTCTCAGAGAAAGAAATTCAACAAGCCTATAAATGCATGAGAAAATGCTCCCCATCGCTAGTCATTCATGAAATGCAATTTAAAAGAACACTCAGATGCCATCTTACCCCAGGAAAAATGGATATCATAAAGAAATCAAGTAACAATAAATGTTGGAGGGTCTGTGGGGAAAACGATCCCTTGTGCTCTGCTGGTGGGAGTGCAGACCTGTGCAACCATTATGGAAAGCAGTGTGGAGATGGCTTAAAAAACTAGAAGTGGAAATCTCATTGAATCCAACTATACCCCTGGTGAGAATTTTCCTAGAAAAACTGAAAACATCATTTCATAGTGATATCTGTGTACATATGTTTATAGAAATACAATTTATAATACCCAAATCTTGGAAACAACCAAAATGCCCATCATCAGAAGAATGATTGAAAAAGATGTGGTATTTTTATACTAAAAGGGAATATTACTCAGCTACAAAGAATGATAAACTAGAAGACTTCGTATATAAATGGATGCATCTTGAACATATACTCATAAGTGAAATAAATGAGACCTACATGCATAAATACTGTTTAGTCTCCCTACTGTAAGAACTCAAAAGAAGAAATATAAATGGAGAGGCATAACACAGCTGAATGGAAATCAAGGACTTAAACCACAAAGTGACTGCAAGCAGAAAGCATAGGAAACATGGAAGGAGCAAAACCATGTCCAGGATGAATTAGATAACAATCCTAAGAAACTCCAAAAGGTTTGTCACACTAAGGATAGCAATGTGTAACACTAAAACTATGCTTGGAATGCCTGTCATTCTGGCCTTTTAGACGTGCGTTGCTTCTAACGCAATTTTAGTTAATACTATACTCTCTCAAGCAAATGTTTGGTTCACAAGAAAACAAAAAAACATATTAAATGAGAGTTAAGTAACTTGTAACAATACTGTAGGATTGACAGGCTACAATTTTTTATATGCTTAGATTTCCAAATTTCTGTTTTAAAATGTGTAAGTGATTTTATCACATTCTGTAAAGATTTCTTAGAATATCAATGATTGATAGATATCAATTCCAAATTACATCTAAGATGTTTGATACTCAGTAAAACAGTGATGTTAAGCTCAAGTACCTATGTTATAGAGTAATAGTATAAGCTTTTCTTCTGGAGGGTGAAAAATATAAGTTTACACCCAAAAATTAGAGAAAAAGAAGTGCTACAAGGATTGCCAATATTTTGACCCTAGCCCTTCAAGGTCAGTGAGAACTCAGAACATAAGAGAACCTGTGCTACAACATCCTATAACTCAGTGGTTTCTTAAATTTTCTGTTCAAGCATATTATGGGGCTACAGAGGAAAGGGATTGAAGATATACAGTGTGTCTAGGGAGAGTCTCCTAGAGAGAAAACATTCTTTCAGGGTTTCAGAGAGAGCAACGTGGCCAAGCAATGGCTATGAATTGTCCAGATGTGTGACACTGGCAACAGTTCTACAAAGCACTGTATGTAGTTCCAAAGTAATCCTGAGGGGATTTGACTGACCTTGGGAGATGCAAAAGTTACATGTTTTGTTATACAGGTCTTGCTTTAACTTGCTCTGATCCACCTAGCAGAAATGTTTAATCATGAGGCATGAAACGTAAAGTTAGATTAGTATACTGAGCTGTAAAAGGCTTAAATCAACAGCTTCCATCATTGCCAATAACCCACTGTGATTATGGAACGCTGGATTATGTATGCAACTATTTTCTTCTAGTTCAATGAGAAAAAAAAAATGTACCACTAATGATTAAAAAAATTATCACTTCTACACCCTGTGCACTGTATAACTACTAGGAAGACAACAATATGCATTGCATCAAATATTGTGAATGTATTACTAATGTGTTTTGAAACTGTCACATTGTTATTTCTTATTCAGTAATAAAAAATAAATCAATTTTAATTCCTTCGCCTCTAAACTGAAGTTGAATTTGCTGAGTCAAATAGAAATTTTTGCTAGCCATTCAAGTTTCTCCTTCTAAGAAATGTATGCTAGAATCCTTTATGTTTAAATGAAGGGTTATTTAAATTTTGCAAGGGGGTTTCTTATCAATAAATTTTGGAATGAACCCCTTCTGAGATGTAGAGTTTTTAAATGCTTTTTCCTCATTCATAGGTTGTCCATTTTTCTCTGTTGCCTTATGAATTGTTTATGACATTTTAGTGTAATTTGATGCATCTCAGTTTACATTTTCTTGCTTTCATGTCTTTTTTTTTTTCTTTGCCTGTGTTCTATTCAAGAGAAGACAGTATAGTGTTCTGGAGCTTTTGCTACACGTTTTCTTCTAATAGTTTCATTAGAAATTATCACAGATGGGACAACGAGATTACTCTGCAGTCTAACGTGTCTGCTTAGGCAAGCTTAGGCAACTGCAGGGACAGTGGTTCAATTCAGGCACCACATGCTGCACCAGCCCCACCTCCAGGGCAAGCTGAGCTGGCCATAACATAAATAAATAAATAAAGTTCAAAAAAAGAAGATAATACCACAGATACCATATCATCATAGATGCCAAAATGAAGTTTGTTTTTTTTTTTTCCATTTTGAGTCAAATTTGATGTATTTTGTTAAATATCTCATTTTCCTTACCTCTAGATAGATAGACAGATGATAGGTAAATAGACAGATAGAGAGACAGCCTGATGGACAGACAGATATTTAGGTTTTCCGAGATGTTGGTTGAAGACAGTGTCCTTTTGTATTCTATGTTTGCTATGATTTGTGTCTAGTTGTCCCCCCAAAGCCTCTTACAATCATAGAGCAGTAACATCTAGAGTTGGAGACTGACTCATGATCCACTGAGATTGTGGATTTTAGCCCTTCTGGTATTATGGGTGTGGCCTGAGGCAGACAGACTGAATGTAACACAAGAGAGACAGAGAAGGAGATGCTCACAGTTGCCCTGCTTGGTCGGTTTCCTCTGTTGCCTATTGTTGCTGTCCCACTGCCATGAACTGGATGCTCTCTGCCCTGTGCCACTCTGCTTTGGAGCCAGCTGAGTATGGACTGAAACTTCCAGTAAGTATGAGATGAATACACCTTTCTTCCTTCATTTTGGGTGTCTGATATTTGTCCCAGCAACAAGAGAGGAGTAACTGAGATAACGGTTTTTTTTGTCCTTCCTTTCTTTCTTTCTTTCTTTCTTTCTTTCTTTCTTTCTTTCTTTCTTTCTTTCTTTCTTTCTTTCTTTCTCTTTCTTCCTTTCTTTCTTTCTTTTTCTTTCCTTCTTTTTATGGCCAGCTCAGCCCACCCTAGGAGTGAGACTGGCGCAGCATGTGGTGCTCGGGGTCAAATCATGGCCCCTGCAGTTGCCTAAGCTTTCCTAAGCAGGCGCTTTAGACCACTGAACCATCTTGCTGGCCCCACTGAGACAGTGTTCTTGATTCTCTGTAATAAATCACCTAATTGTGAATCCTAGGGATTACTCTGGGACGCTATCCCATGGCCCTGGTCTGTGTTCCCCTTGTGCCCCAGTGCAGAGCTGCTCTTGTCACAGCTGTGTCACGTTGCATTTGCAGATTAGGGCTGTGACAATGCTCCCTGTGCCCTTTTTCCTCAGAATTGTTGTGGTTGTATCTAACCTTTTCTCATCTCAAGAGACTTGTAGCGCTGTGTCGTTTCTATCAAATGTGAATAAGGAATGGCATGTATTGTAAACTGTCTTGGGAAGATAATACAACTGAAAAATGTTAATTCTTTTAATGAACAAATATTTGGGCCTTTCCATGTAATTGTGTCATTATTATTATTATTATTATTATTATTATTATTATTATTATTATTACTGCAGTACTGAGAATCAAAATTGGACCTGTTCCTTCCAGGTAAGTGTCTATGCCACTGAACTATCTCTCGAGCTTATTAATCTTTCATAGATTTCGGTGTACAGTGTTCAATTTGCCTGTCTGATTTTAAGAAACACATATTGAAATCATCCATGCATTTCAAGCAATGCCATTTGCTTGTTCCTGCTTTCAAATTCCTATCTATAATAAACAAAGCTGCTTTGTCAGAACAATGGACCCAACATACATTTATCTGTTCTTCATGTTGTGTGCTCATTTGCTTATTTTTCAACTTTTTCTTCAGATTGATAAATTTCTGTTTCCTTTTACAAAGTTTTTCAACTTTTGACACATGGTTGCAATAGATAGTGTTTACACTCACAGCAGGGTATTGGTACATGTCTACAGCACATATCAATTCTTTTCTCTCTTGCCCCTGCATGTGCCTTTTCTGTTTCTACCATCAGATTCATTTATTTTCAAAACAAGGGCCAGCCAAATAGCTCAGTGGATTAAAGTGCCTGCAAGCAGGCTCAGTGCCTGGGGTTCCATCCCTGGACCTGCTGTGCCATCCCTGCCCCTGGGGCACCGTGGAGTTGGCAATTGAAACTGGGCATCATGGTGGTGCACCTGTAATCCCAGCTCCTTGGGGGCTGTAAACAGGTGGATCACTACAAGTTTGAACTAGTAGTGAGACCCTGAATATCCTGTAGACCCTTCCCCAAAATACAAAAAGAAAATATTAAAGTTTGTATCATAAATACAGATTAAGTACCAGACAAAATGGTTAAAGAAATTATAAACCTTGTCAGAGAATGCATATTTTTAAAATTTGTATTTGGTACAGGGTTTCACTATGCAGCTTGGACTAATAGTAATCCCCCTGTTTTCAGACCCCCCAGTGCTGGGATTATAGATGTGCACCACCATACCTGGACTCGATGGCCAGCTCAGCGTGCCCAAAGGCAGGTCTGTGCAGTGATGGCGCCAGGGATCAAACCCAGTCCCTGTGCTTGCCTAGGCAGACCCTTAGTCTGCTGAGCTATCTTGTCAGCCCAAGAATGCACATTTTGAGATTACAGTGTTCAGATGGGATTATAACAGCCTGTGTTTTTCCTTTCTCTTTTTCCCTCTTGTATTTTATTTTGACAGGGAGAGAAAGATAGATAGAAGAGAGAGAAATTCATGTAAGAGAAATATTGTGATATTTAAACTTGTGTGTCTGAGTTATTTCAACTTTATGGTCTAAAGTTTTTCCTATGCTCTATAAAAGATTTTAGATAGCTATAACCCCAGTTTCCTATTATTCCCTTTTTTGTTTGTATTTTTGGTGTGATGTTCATAGAAACATGTACCAAGCTGTATGTGTGTGTGAGTGTGTGTGTGTGTGTGTGTGTGTGTGTGTGTGTATGTGCATGCATGTGTTACATTGCATCATTTGTATTTCTTCTAGGAAGCTGAACGTTGCTTTTGATTGTTTCATCCATTTTAGTGGATTGTGGTGCACAGTGAGCAACATAGTTCCAGTCATGTGTTCTTTGTGAGTCTGTTTGATTCCAGTATCTTAGTCTCAAAAAGACTTTTCTCAATGTGTGTTCTTGGTGCCCTTTTGAAAAACCAGTTAAGGGGCTGGCCAAATAGCTCAGCAGATTGCAGTGCTTGCAAGCAGAGCAGGGGCTAGAGGTTTCGATCTCCGTGGCCTACTGTGCCAGCCCCAGCCCCAGGATGTGCTGACAGGGCAATTGAGACTGGGCATGGTGGCATGCACCAGTAATATCAACTTTTGGGAGACTGTAAACAGGCGGATCATTATGAGTCCAATCTAGTGGTGAGACCCTGAACATCCTGTAGACCCTTCCAAAAAGAAAAAGGAAAAAGAAAATTCAGTTGAAAGTAAATATATGGACGCATCTCTGGATTCTCTGTGCTATGCCCAAGTGCAGGTGTCTGGCCTTACACCACCTCCTTGTTTTCACTATTGTACTCTTACAATATGTTTTGAAGTTAAATATTGTACTGACTGTATTCTTGTTCATTTTGCTTGCAATTGTTTTAGTTATTTAGAGTGTTTGAACTTTTTTGTAATTCCATAAAACTTCATGATTTGTTTTCCATTTCTACAAAAAAATATCTTTAGCATTCTAATTCTTTATGGAAGGACACAGATTGCATTCAATCTATATTTTATTTTGGGTATTAGGGGCCGTTTAACAAGATCAATTCTTGCCTGGCATTGTGGTGCACACCTGTAATCCTAGCACTTGGGAGGGTGAGGCAGGAGCATAGGTGAGTTTGAGACCAGCCTAGCCTGCAAAAGTAAGCTCAAGGCCATCCTGAACTGCATAGCGAGACCCTGTATCAAAAAGAAAAATATACATAATACATATCATATCATATCGTATTGTACCGTATCATATCATAATATAATATAATATAATATAAATGTATATAAATTCTTCTTTATGACATGGAATGCTTTTAATTTTTACAAGTCATGTTCAGTTTTTTTCATCAACATTTTATCATTTGTATTGTAGGAGTACTTCACCCCATGGAGAATTTTTTTTTTTTTTTTTTTTTTTTTTTTTTTTTTTTTTTTTTTTTTTTTTTTTTTTTTTTTTTTTTTTTTTTTTAATTATGGCTGCCTCAGCCTGCCTTGGGGCTGGTGCAGCATGTTGGGCCAGGGATCGAACCACGGTCCCTGTGGTTGCCTAAGCTTTCCTAAGCAGGTGCTTTACACTGCTGAACCATCTTGCCAGCCCATAATTATTACTATTTTATATGTTAGTGCTTGTGCTTAAGCTGAATTTCTTAATACCATTTTGTATGTTGTTTTTTATTGATATATAGAAATTCTGATGTCTGTATATTGATTTTGCTTACTTCACATTTTCCTGAATTTATATACTAGGCTTAAATTTGGGGCATATGTTCTCGTGTTTTTCTGTATATAATGTAACGTCTTTTAAAAGGGATGATTTTAGGGCTAGAGGTATAGCTCAGTAGCATAAGTGCCTGCTGGTGAAGTGCAGGGTATTGAGTTCAGTCCCTGGCACTGTGGAAAAACAAGACAAAACAGGATTCAAATGAGACATTTTGGGATTGTCAATTGTAATTTGAATGACATTTACTTCTGAGTGAGGCTTCCAGTACTAAGCTAAAAATAAGTGATGAAAATGTGTTATATTTAATATACTGGGTGTATAATTATAGCTGCTCATTTTTGGTTTACATTTCTATGCAATACCATTTTTACATCTATTCCTTAACCTTAAAATGAGTTTCTTCGAGGTAACATACATTTGATTTTATTTACTATAAACAACTTCAACAATGTTTTTAAGTAGAAAATTGAATATATTTTAATCCCATATTTTTGACAGGTAAAAGCTTCCATTTGCCATTGTGTTGTTTTCATGTAGTTCAATATGAACTTCATTTCTTCAGATCTCACTTAATGTCTATTTCTGTATCTATATCATGGCTGAGTTTCTGTTTAGTCTACCATTAAAATATTTTGAATAAACCTCACTAATATATCATGCAAGAGGCAACAGAAAGAATCGTCACACGATGTGGCATACTTTACTTGTTACTGAAGCAAACTTAAGTGAAAGCAAGAGAGGTTTTTATAACTCTCAGTGCACAGAGCTCTTAGTCCACAGAGGGAGGGCTCCAAGGCAGGCCCCAAAGCTTACTGAAATCCAGCCTTTTCTGGTGGGCAGAAGGTAGCAACAAAAGCGACCAAGGGAAAACCACAGCTCCTTCTCAACCTTATGCCTTACCCAGGCTAGTGTGCGTATCACTCACCCCCTTAATGCTGGTAACCTGGATCTTAGTATGGCACCATGAATCCACTTTAGGTTCACCACACTCTAGATCCAGCCCTCTCTGAAATGCATCCATCTCTGACTGCATGAGGCTTTGGGGGAGATATCTAAACCAGAGCTATAACAGAATATAATCCTACTACTAATTTATCTCCCTAGCATCATAGGTCATGATTAAGAAGCCATGTTTTAGAAAAAAACAAACATGACCTTAGTTTATAAGTAATCTACATCTCTTTTATAAGTACATAATGAAATTTACAAGTGTAATTCCGGAAAGTGGACAATAATCTAGAAATTCTAACATTTTCATGTTATTAAATATTGCTTTATGATAAAATGAAAGTACTAACAGAAGCTCCTCTATGGGTAAGTTTTCAAACTCCTTCAGAAATTATGTTGAACAAAAAGTGTGCACACAAATACATAGTGAATGCGTTATGCTACAGATCTCACCTATTTTAAGTTATCTCATGTTGCGTATCACATTGCACTGAAGTACAATGACTTGAAAGTATGAGATGTCATAGTGGATTTCTAATTGGTGGTCAACTTACTACACTGAGCTGAATTATACTAGTGTGGTGCTGAGTAGGGAGGCCCACCTGGGGTTTATTGCTGGCAGCATAAATGCAGACCAAGAGAAGTTGACAAAATCTTTGTTAGGGATGCTGTTTTGTGGAGTAGTTGGAGCTGTTGGAAGCTGCTAGTTCTCTTGGGCGGTTCTGTTGGAGGACCTTGTTATTCTGGCTTTCCCGAAGAACCTTGAAGGAGCTTTGGTCCTCATTTTGAGTATTGCTTCCTGGTTTCAGAGGGGAAAGTGCTGCACTGCCCAGCCTCAGGGAGAACCTTGCGTTGGTTTTTGTGATGGAGTTTGGCTTTCCTCATGCTGGAAGAGCTTGGGATCTCACTGTTGCTGACAATGGCTGTGGTACTTTGGGGGAAGCTCTGGCGCTTACCTTGAGCATTGCTTCCTGGCTCCAGTTCCGATTCCTCAGCCTGTGAGACAAATCCCTCTTCTCACTGGCATTGACTTCCTAGCTTCCACCACTGACCTTTGGGCCTTTCCAGCACAGGTCTGTGAAGTAGAATCTAGGCCCTCAGCTGGAATCTTTAGTGTTTATGTGCGTGGACATATTTTCTGCACTCCTTGTATGCTACTCTTTGGGTGATTCCTTATAAACTAATCCTATAAAAGTGTCCTGTATCATATTGTTTCCCTTGCAAGACCCCAATCTATGACAGATGCAACGTCTCACCGTTTCTGTTGGAGAGGAATGTTGATATAGCTTTGTTAGATGTCCTCTACCATTGCTTATAACAAACTATATTAATCAAAGCGATGGCTACATTAAGCACAGCTTGAATAGGCTCAAGAGGTTTTGACAAGAACCACCATGTCCTAAGAGAAAATCAGCAAATATACTGTCTATTTCATTTTTTATTTTGTTGATTTTGTTTTGCTACCCCTAATTCTTCAGTAATGTGATGCTTACACTGTCACTATGGCTGGCCAGCACCCTTGCTTTCTTTTGTATTGGAGCCCAATTTTGTATTGTAGTAGCTCTAAGGCTTTATATCAGTGAAAGCATTTTTGTGTTTCTTTGTTTATGGCTTTGGTGTTATATCTAATGCAGATAATTCCGCTATTCCTTGAGTGGCTAGAGTTGTGCTGCTTTTTGTAGAAAGGAAACATGCTCAACTCCTCATACTTTCCCTTATATTACATAAGTAAACATTGATTTATTTTTAAATTAAGTATTCTTATCCAAAGAACATTTTTAAAAGTCCTTCACTTACATGTGTTTTGATTTATTCCATATACATTTGATCAATAAAGCTTAGAAAGATGTGGGCTGAGGGGTTAATTATGCTCATTCAAACCCAGCGTCTTCTAAATTTTAGTCTCTAGAAAGGTGAAGTTGTAGGCAAATATATTCAGTATATTATGGATACTTCCTACCAATTATTTGTATCTCAGCCACATTTCATTTTTTGTGTATGTCATATATCTAATATTTTAGAAAGATTAAAAAGACATAGTTCTATCCACTGAAACACTATGCTATCATTTATAGAATTTTCCACAGGTCACATAAGCTTACAAAATTTACAACCCAAAGTTTATCATGTATAATTCATATGCATTCTTCAGACAGCAGAAAATAGTAAATATGACACTCAACACTACATCCTTGGTAAGTATACTACTTTGTTAGATAGCATAGATGTGTGTTTAACATTTTATTGAACAGAAAAATAAATATACAAACTGAAAGACAAGTACAATTTCACACTGGAAAATAAGCATATAAAATGAAACAGAAGGGCTGGTCAGAGAGCTCAACAAATTGAAGCACCTGCTTAGGCAGACACAGGAACTGGGGGTTTTATCTTTGGCCTGCCTTGCCAGCCCCACCCCCAAGACTGTGAGAATGAGATTGAGACGTGCAAGCCACACGCCTGTAATCCCAGTGCTTGGGAGTCTGAAAAACAGGAAGAATCACTATGAGTCTGATCTACACTGATCAGATCTACTACAAGTCTGATCTACATAGTGAGACTGTAGCTTCTACACTAAATACATAAACAAAAGATACAGAAAAAACAATAAATGCATAAAACGAAGTGTGTAATACAGTGCATGGTATATGCTAATAAACATGAAGATATAGATAATTTTATAGTAAAAGTTTAATTTCCATAAAATATAGGCATCATATTTGCTCATTTTCTACAGAAATATGTGTGAATATATATGAATTATATTTTTCCTTTTTTTCTTTTTTCTTCCTTCTTTTTTTTTTTTTTTTTAAATTTTGTTCAGGGTCTACAGGATCTCATTATGTAGATCGGACGTGTAGTGATCTGCCTGCATTCAGCGTTCCAGAGAGCTGGGATTACAGGTGCGAAACCACTCACGATCTCATTCACAGCACAGCACACCCTGGGGGTGGGGCCAGCACGGCACACAAGGGGTCGCACCCAGACCACTGCATCTTCCTAAGCAGTGAATTATATGTTTCAAACACAGCATACTGAACACGTTTTATAATAACTCACATTTTTCTTTGCAGCATCCTTTAAAAGTTACAATGCATATAAACTTAGTTCAAGATTTATTCTTATTCATTTAGAAACATATGGACATACATATGGATGTATATTTTGTACATATACATGCACGGTTTCCTACAAAATGTCAGAAATTTCTAGATAATTAGAAGGATATCATGCCAATTTCAAAATCTGTATCTGAGAAGTAAGAAGATATTTTAGTGGCAAGATAATTTTAAATCTAGAATGATAGAGTAATAGATTCAAATAGATACAAAGAAGATGAGTTTATGTGGAATGGATTGAAAGCTGGTACATGATTCTGAGTTGGAAAACAGTATTTTAAATAACCAAGATTTCAGGCCGACAGAGAATACTAATTGTTCGCCACCGATGTTTTCTTTCTATTTTAATTTTTCTTAAAGATTTTAAAAATAAATGCACAGCTCTACACAGAACAACATTTCCATGTGTCACTTACAGCAAAGTGCACACGTAATTTCATTCTGGATGCATACCATACTGTGGGGTTGGGCTTTCGCACTATGGATTTGAATCATCTCTTTATAAATCTCACTGTACATACTCTTTGTTATGGGTAGATGCTTGTCTTTCACAAGGTAGGCATGCAGCTTTACATAAGAATAGTGGGACTTACCAATCAGAACATATATAATAAGAATTTAGTTTTTTATTTTAATAAAATATAGTGTATTCCTTTCATTTGCACATAAATACAATGTAATTTTATTTTAAAGCATTTAGGTTGCATGGAAAAATTGTAAAAATTGAAATCTTAACAGACATATACATTGTAAAGTTGGAATTCAAGAAAAAAACAAAAATAGGAAAAAGAATAGAAAATATTTATGAAATTATTTATGTAGTTTTTAATAATAAAAGTGAATACTATTTCAAGTATTATAAAAAACATCAGAGTATAAGGATGAAAATACACAATATAATTCAATCATGTAATGTCAACAAACTTTTTTGGGGGTTAAGGGTCTACAGGGTGTTTAGGGCCTCACTACTAGATCAGACTCCTAGTAATCCACCTGTTTACAGACTCCCAAGAGCTGGGATTACAGACATGCGCCACCATGCCCAGTCTCAATTGCCATCTCAATGTACCCTGGGGGCAGGACCAGCACAGCAGGTCCAGGGATTGAACCCTGGCCCCTGTGCCTTCCTTTAGGCACTTAAATCCACTGAGCTATTTGACAGGCCCAAAAAATGTTGATATGATGTTTTTTTAAAGTTTGTAATGCATGACAGGAATTAGATCAATTTTAACTTTAATGGTACTATTAGCTTCTCATTTAAAAAAATAAATTTTATCTTTGTGTAAATGAAATCTAAATTTGATCCTTGAATATTTTATGTAAAATATAGCAGGTATAGTAAGATTTTCTGTAGTAGAAGTCCAAGAATCATTTTACTAGAGTTGGTGACCTAGCTGAGCAGCAGTTCCCATGTGAGGCAATCTTGAGGTCCTGAGTTCAATTCCTAGTACCAAAAAAGAAACAAATCTTATTATTCAATGTTCAGTCAAATATAGATATTGTGCGCAAAAATTTTAAAGTAAGTTATCTCTAGGTGAAACTAACTTTAAACAGGATAGTGCAAGCGAAATGAAATTTATTCTGCATATTTTAAAGTATAAAATAATCATGACTATATCAGTAGATGATTTTGTAAAAATATAGGCTTTCATGTATGTGCAAATGAAACAAAATCTATAATAAAAGCATATTTCAAACTTTAAAACAAATAGTCAAAAGGTTAAAAAAGAAAAATCAAATATCATCTAGAATTCTGATAAGAACTGGTATTTCTTTGTTTTATGTATTGCTTGAAATTTGAATGTGTTATCAGGAAATATAAGTGTTTCTCTTGTAACCACAG
>PVKN010021249.1:0-15606 GCA_004027915.1 Capromys pilorides
TTTTTTTTTTTTTTTAGAAATCTTAATCAAAACCCTACAGCTCAAGTAGATCACAAACTTAAATATAAGATATGCAACTGAAAACTTTTAACAAAAACTGAAGAAAACCTTTGGGACCAATACCTAAGCAAAGAACTTACAACATCAAATACAACCTACAAAAGAAAAAAATTGATAAATTGGATCTTATCAGAATTACATAAATCCAGATATAGACAGTAAAACAGGCAAAGGAAAATTACTTACAAGTCACATGTCTGACAAATAATTAGGTACAGCATATATAAAGAACTCTCAAATTTAAATAGTAACAAAATAAAACACAAAACTCCAAATAGTCCTATTGGAAAACAGGCTAACTCTATTTTACTGGTTAATCTACAGATAAACAATAAACCCATGAAAACTAATGTTCATCATCATTAGCTGACAGTGGAATACAAGTTAAAATCATAATGAAACATCATAACACATTTATCAGAGTAGCTAAAATAAAACCAAGTGACAGTGCCAAACACTGGTACACATGTAAAAAGCCGGATTCCTCAGGCGCTGCTGGTGGGAGTGTGACATGATACAGTCACTCTTGAAAACAGCTTAGTTGTTTCTTAATAACCTAAAATTGTGGTAGCTTATGTATGATCCAAACATGAGTGCTTGGCTTCCAGGACCTTGGGTCTGGAGCGCCCCTCATGTCTCTGGCCTTCCTTTCTAATTTATAAATCCACAATTTATTAAATGATATTACTAATCCATAATTTTTAGTGGATTAGAAATAGTTGGAAGATGTATGCTACTCTTAATATTTATCTTTTGTAAACCTTGTATTTGTTAGTTTGTGAGTTTTTTTAAAAAAATGTATTTAGTACAGGGTCTACAGGGTCTCACTACAAAGATCAGACTCATAGTAATCCTCCTGTTTGCAGCCTCACAAGTACTGGGATTACTGGCATGTGCCACCATACCCAGTCTAATTTGCTGTCTCCGTGCACCCTGGAGATCAAGCCCTGGTCCCTGAACCTGCCTAAGCAGGTGCTTTAGTCCACTGAGCTATCTAACTGGCCCTAGTTTGTGATTTTATTGTTAGTTCTTTTGTTTCTTTTTGTTTTCTGTATTTAGGGAAGGGTCTACAAGGTCTATGGGGTCTCACTACATAGGTCAGACTCATTATAATTCACCTGTTTATAGTCTCCTAAGTGCTGAGATTATGGGCATGCCCACCACACCCAGTCTCAATCTCTGTCTCAGCGTGCCCCCAGAGGTGGGGCCAGCACATGGGGGATTGAACTCTGGCCACTGTGCTCTGCCTAAACAGGTGTTTTTGTCTACTGAGCTATTAGGCCAGCCCAATAGTACATTTTTTTCTCATGTGTTTAACTTCTAACACAATCTGAATAATGAAATAATTTTGCCAGAGTTCTTTTTCCTTGTTTTACATTGCTATAATTAAAATGATTATTTTTAAAACTCACCAACAAAAATTTGACAGTATTAATCTGATTTTGCTGTACGTATGTTCAGATGTTTCTCAAATCAGAGCTGAGGTGGAAGAATGACTATAATGTAAAACTTATTAAGACTTTGGAAGAAAATGTTAAAGAGGAAGCAGGAAGTTTGAAAAGTCTTGATTACTTTTCCATAAATATTTGTTCAGAAGATGTGGCAAATTCCAGTATGTAAAAGCCATTAAAATAAACCTATTCTTCCCCAGGAGTTTTGCAGAATTTCTAACCACAGTTTTCCTTTTCCACTTACTATTGCAAGTTTGCATCTTATGAGACTACATATTCAATAACTACACACAAAGTAAAAAATTAAAGGCAAACTTTGTGCCATGGATCTCAGATTTTGTGTCTGTGAAGTTGTCCATAGAATTAGAAACACAATGGGATTAGTGTGTGAGCCCCACTAACTATACTCCTCAGTTTCTGGAGGAAGTGATGGAGACTTCACAAATTCTTCTGAAAGATGAGATTATTATTCAGTTCATAAGATAAAAATAAACCGTGGGGGCACACTTGCACTCATTTTGCTTAAAAGAGCTAAACTGTGCTTTCAAACTAAATTCCCAACTAATAGAACAAGAGCAAGATTCCACCGAGAAAGAGCAAGTATCTTTTAACCAACCTGGCCAAATCCATATGACCTAGAGACGCCACATGGGTATTTTCTTCTCCCTGAAGAATATCTTCCCATGAATGTTAAATTTACTGCAGTGGGAAGACCCTGAATTATAGTTCTTGCTCAGGCATTTTTGAAATCTGACTTAATCCAGTGAAACTCCGTGGTTGTCTCTGAAACAATAAAGGGGTTGAAAATAGAAGTGTTACAGAGTCTCTGTAACTAGTGTTCTGTGCTGACACACATCGTAAGTGTTTAAATAGAATGATTATTACAATTTTGGGGAAACTTTCATGGGGAGGTGAGTTATTACAGACAAGGAATTTGTTCTTTTGGGGAACTTATATTGCTCCCACAAATTAATTTGTTTCTCTTCCAGGATTCTGCTTAGATGAAAGCATTGCTTTCCCTACGAGGTCTTCCTGGACCTTGACATTCTAGGAAATTATTATAACTATTATTTCCAAGTTCAACCTTAGGAGAGAAGGATAAACTAGTTGAATAATGACAGGTTACTGGGAGATCTATGCCTTGTTGCTATATTCTGTTGCTAAAGAGAAAAACAGTTTGTGTCAAATCATGGTTCAAGTCAGGTTGCTGGCATAAGACAGATTTTGAAGACTCAGAAAAATGATGCTCATGTCCTGCTCTGATCCAAGCTTCTGATGGACTGGATGTGAGGGGATGAAACTGACTTTTCTGTTGACTCATTCTGTTTCATCTCTGGGCGCTGCTGGTCAGGACATCTTGCTCGTGAGTGGCTGCCTTTGACCTTAGGATGTTCCATTTGTTTTTCTTGGGTCATTATCTAAACCCTAAAAATTTCACTTAGTGTACAAAACCTTTCTCAACTAACTGGATGAAGATTACTGTGCCCCATCCTCTCTCTCTCTCTCTCTCTCTCTCTCTCCCCTTCTCCCTCTCTCTCTCTCTCCTCTCTCTCCTCTTCTGCTTTCCACTTTCAGTTCTGATGCAGAGATACAGTTCGGGGAACAGCATACTCATTTTGCTTTGAGGAAGTTTTATTCACCACAAAACTTAAACACCATTCTTGAGCCTATTCTTTTCAGAATATATAGTTTATAAAACTGAGGGAAATATTCTAAAATGTTTTAATTCAACTTGTAAAAAGTGATTTATTTCTCCAAAATAAATTGTGCAAACTTCACATTTTAGCCTTGTTGAATTTCAAGCCATGTATATCCTAGAGTATGAAAAAAGATTCATTTCTCGTGTGATCACCATAAAGCGGACAGTGCTGGGCAGGGTGTGGATAAGCAATCAGCCTCATAGGTGTCTGCTTAGGAGAGCTGCTTCTGTGCTGAATGGGCCATTGCTGCAGATACTAGAGAACCTGTTTTGGTTTGAAGGAGAAACAAGTCTCCAGAAGTGCCTTTAGCCATCCCGCCCATGGCTCCCCCACCTCTGCTTCCTTTCTTGTTCCTCGTTGGTTACCAGAGGCCAGAGTGTAACTGAGAATTGAGCACAGTCCCATCAAAGATGCTTCTTCTTGCTAGAGAGACCTCAGTGGCAGCCACGGTTTCCTGGTTAGAATCCCAGGGAACTAGAGGGGAACAGAATAACTCTAGGAGAAACTGAGAGAGTGCAGTGACCCAGCACCCAGAGCACAAGTGGGCCACCATAGGGAGCCCAGTGCCAGGTGACAGGATCCCTGCATTTAGAAGCAGCTATTCCTAAGACACACAACATGGGACCAGGGGCCTTGACAGCTCTAGAAAGAATCCACAGACTCTTCTAACAGGAACTGGAGACAAATGTCAAGAGTTGCTGTAAATTCTCTAGGCAAACTATAATTAAGAGTCTATTTTATGTTACCTCAATTCCTGAACAAACTTATGTTTAAAAATCATTCATAAGTATAGAACTATCTACTCTAACAAATAACTGAAGATTTGGAAGCTTAGCACTTTAGCATAGTGAGACCCTGTAGACCCTGTATCCCCTGTCCTAAATGCGTTTCTTCCATGCTGGTCCAGCGTAGGTGTCTATGGCCACTAGGGACATTCATACTCCTTGTGATTTTAGGACCCCACTCCTTCCAACTCTTGTGCATCCGTCTGTGCCAGAGTTTCACACTGTCTGCACTGAGGTACTATGCCCTGTGTGTAACTCCTTGCCACCCATGACAGCCTCAGAAAAGACATGGGAGCTAAGCTGGTTTATGTTTCTAGCGCTAGGCCTCAGGGGCTTGTGGCAGAAAATGATATTAAAAGGCAATCTTGCGAGTGGCCTCTGGGAAAAGATGTCTTTCCTGGAAGCAAGTTGTGTGAAAGTTGTTCTGTCTTTGCTTGGTTCTGCATGGATTGGATGCCAGGAACTACGGTCCATTAGGATCAGAACTGAGCACATGAGAGAGGAGCATGCAGAGTTGCCAGGTGCTCGGGCTTCTCCTTGGAAGCTTCCTTCCTTCTGAACTTCTCTTTTATGAGAAAGTTAACAAAAAAATTGTTTACTTTGAAGCCACTTTGTGTCAGCTTTCTGATACTTGTTCTCAAAAGAAATCCTACTTCTAGGAACTTCTTGTTCCTGAGAAGAACATGAAGAAAAATTTAATTAAGTTTTGTTGGTAGTACCAAATGGATTTGGTACTATGTGGCACACAGCGAGAGGAGTGGAGAAGGTTTTGTTCTTAATGAATTTCTAGCATATGTAAGCAACAGGTTTTCAGTAGTCATTCGGCACTATTACCCATGAGCAATTACTTTGTATATATATTCTGATCTCTATTCAAGTTTGTCTTTTGGTTTTTACTAAGCTTTTTCCCCTTATATTTGAATGATAAGAAAACATGTACTAGACATGGAGCTCAACTAAGTCAGGACTTCTGTAAATTTTTGAAAAATCTAATACTTGCATGTGATTTATAAAAACAGATAATGCATTGATGCAGACTAGCTTGCAATAGACTACAAGTACCCCATTCCCGAGAAGTTATTTCATTGTATGTTGAAGTAGCTGCAGACACTGAAATGGTTTCTTTTGCCGTTCACTTTGTTTTGCTATGAGAAAATGTCTTTTGAGGATGAATTTGGTGTAATTTCAGTTTTCCCTTCCTTTTTTGCTGGAAGACAATTGCACAGAGCTGAGATGCAGATTTCTTGCGTTGTTTGAGCATGAGCATGTTACGGAGGCAGATGCTTGTCCTGGAGTCTCAGTTACCTGCTAGTGAGATTTCTTGCTGCAGTCATTGGTGAACTTGGACAATAGGATCCCCAATTGCTTGTGTTGTCTTTCTTTATAGAACCTCCTGAGATAGGAAGTGATTGCTTGGGCCCCTCAGTCCCATCGGTATTGATTCAACTACCAGAATGAATTCAGCACTGACCTATTACTTCATGGACCACAGCTGTCCACTTAACATTAATGAAACAATGCCTCAAGTCTATTAATAGACTAGGGTAAAATAACAAATTCTTATTGTTAGCATATAGGGCCAGTGAGTTGGCTCAGTGGTCTAAAGCGCCTGCTTAGGCAAGCTTAGGCAACCTCAGGGACTGCGGTTGGATCCCCGGTACTACACATGCTGGGCCAGCCCCATCCCCAGGGCAGGCTGAGCAGGCCATAACATAAATAAATTTAAAAAATTAAAAAAAAAACATATGATGTAACTCTTCTGCCATTCAAAAGTGGTGCAGAGCATTATAATGAGGTTTACTCCCGTTTAGAAGCTGGCTCCCTTTCTACTTTTGCAGTAAGGGTCCTATAGCAGGTCCGGCCATTGGCTTCTCAGGGAAGTACTCCAGGAGCTTTGTTGGAGAAGATGCTCCCTTAATCTTGGTTGCAACAGCTTAGCTTCTCCTATCACTACAAAACCATGGTACAAGTTTTAACACAATACAGATGCTATTGAGATCCTAGGAATGAACGTTTTTGTCCTCCTGTGGTATCTCTGTTCGTCAGGGTATTTTATGAATATAACAGAATATGTAAGTGTTTATAGGATGTTTTATAAAGATATTTTCCCTCTTCCTGTTCCCATCTAAGCCTGAACAAGGCCCAACCCTGCTTAGCTTCTGAGATCAGACTAGGTCAGGAGCATTCAGAGAGTGAAGCCTTAGACTTCCCTCTTCTTGAGGGTGTAAAAATTAAACAAATATCTTTGAGTTTTGGTTTTGCCATTGATGCTTTTCTTGAGCCAAATAGAAGAATAGTTCTGTCATTAAGTTTCATACATGCTCTTATGTGCAGGCTACTTGTGAAACCTGTTACATCCTGAAGAATAAAATTAAGTCATGGAGGGTGAGCATTCTTTAAATACATATTTATTGAGGACTTATTATGCTCCAGCCACTTTGCTAAATTTCAGAAGGGACACAAGTAGCAAAAGCAAGCCTGATCTCAGCCCATGGAGTATTTACTTTGTACTCCCTGGATAAAGAATATTTCTGAAAAATATCAGCCTAATTAAACATAGCCTCCACCCCAAAATCTCCACAGAATAAGTTAATTACTCAGCTATAAATTTCCTTAGAAAAAGGGTTATACAAGTATTTTATTGAGAGTAGAATAGGCTGAAGGTAGGCTGGACTCAGCCAAATGCATTCTGATTTATCTATTCTCAGAGCGCCACTTGTCATGAAAAGTCACAGAACAGAAGGCAGGTACCCGGTGCAGATCTATCACTGGGACATGGGATGCTCACACTTTAGACAGGAAGCAGACTAGCAAACTAGGTACTGAAATGCTTTATCATGGGAGCCATAGTTGATGCCGATTGCATCAGCACCAGAGATAGAAAAAGTCTGGGCATCTTTGGTAGGATGTTTGAGGAGAGTTTCTGGAGTGCAGGATGATTTAATTCATTCTTTGAGGATGAACTGGCATTTGTGGAGGAAAGAACTTCTAAGAAGGGGAAATGAGAAAGGCACAAGGGGGCATATGAATTGGACAAGTTTGGAGGAACTTTTAGAATTTTGTAGGAAGAGTTAATAAAGGAAAAGTTTGCAAAGAAAATGTTATGTTCGAGAAGCAGTGATATTTGGAGTTGGAAATATAGCCAGGACCAGATCACAAAAGGACTTATTTCTAATAAAAGAGAATAGCAATGGTTCTTCCTAATGGGATCAGGAATCATGGAAAGGTTTTGCTTGGCAAAGAGATCCAATCACTTCTGGAAAGCACATGTTCAAGGTGAAGATTAGATTGAAGGACGGACTGGAGGCAGGGAAATAAGACAGGAGTTATTAGGGACACGTATTCAGGGGTCACAAGTGGGAGCAGGGTGTCAGTGGCAATGCAGAATGACCTCCTATACTTGATGACTTTCTGAGACAGCACTGTCATAGCAAGGAGGCTGAGGAACCCTATGTGTTCCTAAGCTCTGTCACTATCTTGTTCTTGCACTATGTATGAGTACAAACATTTTTATACAAATATGGAGCTAATGAGTAGAAACACTTTCTCTGAAAGGTAGAATTACACAGAATGTAAGGATAGAGTGGCTTCAAGATCATTTCATGGCGTTTTTCTTTTCAAGCTCTCTCATTAAATGTGGCCACTTGTATCTTCATTCAAAACCTCAAATAATAAGGAGGATGGAGTAGAGGCCTTTTGCTGCTTCACATAATTCCTGGGGACCTTTATGAAATCCTAGGAATCTGGTGAGTATAGTTTGAATGTCATTCATCTGGGTTAATATTTCCTAGCTCATCTATAAGAAAGTAGAAGTTCAGGGAGATGAGTGACTTGCTTTTTAGGATAACTAGCTAGAGACAGAACCAAGATGTTCTTATTTAATGTTCCTCTAAAGCAGGGAGACAAATGATTAAATCATTTATTACTGCTTTCCTTTCTGTTTCACCAAACCCTTTCTCCATATCTGTAAGATCTCTCTCTCTCTCTCTCTCTCTCTCTCTCTCTCTCTCTCTCTCTCTCTCTCTCTCTCTCTTTCATGTTTTAGTACAAGGCCTCACTTCACAGATCAGACTTGTACTGATTCCAAGAGCTGGGATTACAGGCACACACCACAATGCCCACCATCAATCACTGGTCAGCATGCCCTAAGGGTGGGACTGGAATGGCTTGTGGTGCCTGGGATTGAACACTGGCCCCTGCATTCTGCCTAAGCACGTGCTTTAGTCTGTTGAGCTATCTGGCTAGCCCTTGTAAGGTCTCTTGACATATAAAAAAGTCATAGAGGTTATACATGAGTTTGCGAATACTCTACATATATATGTCACTAAATTTGCAGATGTGTTTTATGTAATTTAAAAATAATACATACAGTATTTAAAAATCGATCATGCATAATATATACATTGTGTATATAATATACATACATATATGATGTACATATAATGTATGCATTATTTATTATGAATATATACTTAAAATATATATTACATACATAATGTACATACAATATGTCCTGACATGTTTGCCGGGATTGCCATAGTTAAGTACCATGGACTTGGACCACTAAATAAGGGAAACTGTTGTTTCCTCAGTTCTGAAAGGTGGAAATCTAAGAATAAGGTCCAGCAGGGTTGGTTTTCAGAACTCTCACACCTTGCTTGTACCTACCTGGTCATCTTCTCTGTGTGTTCATCATCTCTTCCTTCTCCATTTTTTTTTTTTGTTGAAACTTTCCTTTCTTATGACAGCATGAGTCACATTGGGTCAGACCCACCTGATGGTCTCATTTAAACATAATGACCTATTTAAAGACCCTGTCACAAAACCGAGTCACATTGCAAGATACTGGGGTTCACACTTCCACATACATATTTTTGGGGCTATAGTTCAGCTCCAAATGATACACAGACATGAGTTTTTTTTTGTTGAGGAGGAATCATCACTCTCAAACTACTTAGATGACACTTGAGAGGCACAAGCCCAAAACGGATTATGGTGTACACAATATTGGGAAATATTCCTAAGGTAGTCTGTTGTGAAGTTCTTTGATAAAAATCTTTAAATAAATTTTGCACACTGGTAAGTCTCCACTCTAATTACATTGCATTAGAGTGCCTGCCATGAGCACATTTATGACAGACAGAGTTGGGAGTGCCCCAGGTACTGTCTGCGTGCCAGGAACATAGAAAGCTGATCGGAGGAAACAGGGGAAAGTGCTTCAACACTCATTATCTTTCAGAATTTATCAGAAACGTGACTTTTGATCTTTTATGCCTGCCGATTTCTGCCGTTAGAAACCCATGAGCTTATGTTCAAACTCAGTTTTTGAACTTTGGAGAATGGGTTTCTAGTTTTGCGCTTGAATTGTGCACAGGGGGACTTTCATGTAAAATACCTGTGTTCCATTGTGCAGTGAGGGTTTGTTCAAACCAAGGGATGCCCCCGACTTTGTGCACCTCTGGGATGGAGAATTCCCTACCCAGTAGAAAGAAAACTGGGTGGTGGTATTTTATTTATGTGCTAAAAGACAGAAGACTCTGTCAAGTTAAGACTTAGTGACTTTTCATGAATCAGTGTCTTAGCTGGGTCTCTGAAGAGGAAGTATTGTACCTGTAGTGTTCCCTGTCACTTCCTGGGTCTGTCTTGCTGCTACAGCTCTGGAATGTTCTTTTTCTTGCCGGCATTGCTACTGATGCTCAAGTCACTCAGCCCGAGTTTCCAGGCCTCCAGCCAGTAAAGAAATCTGCCTAAAATGTCCCCAACCACTCTGCTCCCCAATTCCTCTCAGGAACCTTGGAGTGACTCCCTGTTCCTTAGACACCAACCCCATCTTTACTGCTTGTTGTTCAGATTCCTCTACTTTCTAGGCTTTCCCTTCCAATTAGCTGGTTCACCCCTGCACTCTAAGGCCAACCCTGTTTTTTCCATGCTTTCTACTTCCTTTCCTCTCTGCCTGTATTCAAATAGTTCTCTGCCCCTTGAATGTCTTCATTTCTATCTTGTTATCTGTCAGATCCATTGCTTCATTCCATTCCCTGCTCCCTGCATCAGAAGTCTTCCTGGGTCACCTTTTTTCCTACTCACATCTGAGAATGCACTTGGGGGCCAGTTCTCAACACCAGACTGAGACCTAAGAGGATAAAAATGTGTTTCACTCATGGGTAAGCGTGGATTACTTCAGCAAACAGTAGACTGATTGAAGAAATGCAGTAACTGCCAACTATGAGTGATGGAGATGTACGCTCTCTGCAAAGGTGATTTCCGCAGTGCTGAAGGTGACGTGCAGCATGAAGCTGTTTCCTTTCCAGCAGGCTAGATGGACAGGGTATGAGAGAGGTACAGTGGGGCCAAAAGCTGCCTCTCTCTCAGGGGTGAGAGGACTCCAGTTCAGGCTACTCAGTTTGTTGCTAATTATGGTAATGAATGAACTACTAACATGACTTCTTGCATCTGGTGGTTTTAATAGATTTTTGTTTATATGAGTAATAACTAGACACAAAGGAGAATTGATGCTCTTTCAAAAGCAATAGTTTGGAAAATTTTAATTCAATTCAAGATGCACTGTGTATTCCAAAGTTACACTTGACAATGGGCCATGAATTCCAGTCTAATTGGTATAAGCTGGTTTAGTATGGGTTGAATTAGTAGTTCTAAACGAGTTTCTCCCAAAGAATTTGTTATGCGGCATTTGCCCATGAAATTTTCCAGGGTTTCAAAATTGAGTCCATTCCATTTATAGAGAGAATTTTGTGGACGGGATGTATATAGACTGAGAACACTACATTTACCCTACTGTAGAATGTATTTTAACTTGTCTTTTTTCCTAATGACTTTAATTTGATACCTTTAAATTATGCGATTTCTTATGTATGTATAAGGACTATTTCTCACAACTCTTCTCTAGTAGTTAAGTTGATTTATATGCTTTACTGTGACTACTCTGGTGTTTTGCTAGTATCCTTTCTTTGTTTACTTATATTTATATTCCTAACATCTATTTCTATTGCACCTGTGATACTTTATTATTCCTAATCATCTGAGTTCCTTGATGGTGGAATAAGATAGCTCACAACCACCTATTAAGTGAGTAAAGGTTTATTTTAGCTCACAGTTGGAGAGGTTTCAGTCCGTACTCAGCGGGCTTCAAGGCAGGGTGGCATGGCACAGGGGAGGCAGTCCATGGAAGGGCAGGTGGGAAGCAACAAACAGCGAGCCTCCTTTTTGCTTCATGTTTCTTTTAGAATACAGGGCGGTTGCTTGGTGCCATTCACACCCAGGGTGGGACTTCCCCTTGGTAAGTCCACTTTACTATCCTCAGAGAGCAATGCAAATCGAATTAGTGGACCAGTCCATTTACCACATCCATAATACAATGTCACATACTCATAATCCAACCACCTCCTCAAAACCCTACCTGTTATAAGTGCATGAGGCTTTGAGGGGCTATTTAGATATAAGCCATAACACTGCTGCTGGTTAAGTTTGTGTTTTCCTTCTTTTACTTGATCAGTTTTGCTGGCAGTTTGTCCATTTTGAGCTTTCCCCTCTAAAAATCAACCTTTGCTTATATCGTTTATTATTGAATTTTTGTTGGTTTTTAAAAACTGATTTCTGTACATATTTTATTGGTTTTCCCTGTTTTCTTTCTTTAGATTTATATGTTATTTTACAGCTATTTTTATGAATAAAATTTTTATGAAATTATTGGCATATATTTCATAAAGCTCATAATTGTTCAGTCCATAGTTTTAAAATTTTTGGCAAATTTATAAACCACATGACAACTAGCACTACAATTTAGTTTTAGAAATTTTCATTATTCTAAAAATTTATTGAGCCTGTTTTCAGTCAGTCTTTGCTGCTATTCTACTTTTCCCAAACCCTGGCTAGCCATTGGTCTGCTTCCTGTGTTTAACAGACTTGCCATTCCTGTACACTACTTGCAAATAGAATCACATAGTACACAATTATTTGACTTTGGTGTCGTCTTTGCATAATTATTTTGGAGATTCATTCACATTTTACTATATGTTAGCACAGCGGCATCTTGGTCCATGATTCTGGTTGGAAACTGAATTGGGTGAGAACTGAGTCAAATTCAACAGTTCTGTTCATTGTTAACCTTATGGGTAAATTTAATTGAGCTTTTTTTTGTCCAATTCAGTCTGTGACCAGAATCATGGGGAAAAAAAATTCCATGAACTGAAGTGCCACTGCATTTTGTTCTTTTTTATTGCAGAGTGCTATTTCATTCTGTAGTTGTATGATCTTGTGTTTCTCCCATTACTGGTTGATGGCCATTTGGGCTGTCTCCAAAGTGTAACTACTGTATAATATTACTATGAACATTGTCACACAAGTCTTTGTGCTTACATATGCTTTCATTTTGTTGTTTATATATTTAAAGGCAAAACTGCTAAATCATAGGAAACTTCTACTTAGTTTTTAAGAAACTACCATAGTTTTTAAAAAGTGTCGATGTTATTTTGTATTTCCATCAGCAATGATTAAGGGTTTTAGTTTTGATGTTTGGCATTATCTATCTTTTTAATAATGTCATTCTACTGGATAATTAGTGGACTTTCTTGTGATTTTAGTGTACATTTCCTTGATGTTTAATATCATTGAGCATTTTTCATATGTTAATACACTGTGGTGAGATGTCAGTTCAAGTCTTGGCCAATTCAAAAAACTGTTTTTAAAAATATTTTTTATTTTAGGTCAACATGTACTTGTTTTCATGTTCAGGAGGTTCAGTGTTACACTTCCATACATGTATGTAGTTTTTATCCACATTTTCTCAATCTACTCTCTCCCTCAGATTTATACTTTTAAAAACCAGGTTCATGATTTACAAATACTTCCCCCTCAGGGTATGACTTATCTATTCAATTACTAGTATGTTTAGAAGCAAAATATTTTTAATTTTATTGAAACCAAATTTACACTTTAGAATGATTTAACCATTTAACATTGTAGCTAAGAATTATTTTCCTGACTCAAGGCCATGAAGAACTTCCCCTTACTTTTTTTTTCAAGAGAAGGAAAACCATACAATTTTTTTTTTTGTACCAGGGATCTATGGCTGAGCTATACCCCCATCATGTATAATTTCTTGTAAATAGAATTTCAACAATTCCAGCCAAAACTAACAATGATGTAATTTTTCTTAATATATTCTGTTGCATAAACAATGTCCTTTATCTCATGATAAGAATTTGTCTGCTTTGTTACAATCCAGGTTGGAAAAATAGCCTAAATGAAAAATTTTTTTAGAACATAGCATGGTATATACCATTATTTTCCTTCTCTGAGGACAATATTCCAAGAAAGATAGCATCAGGCGATCTACAAAGTAGAACTGTTCTGCTGTCAAACCCAAATAGTTTTTTTTTTTTTGGTGTAAGTTTCCCAAGTTTCAAAATCAGAGTGTGAGTATATTCCTGCTGTGTGAGATGTGCAGGAAGTAAAACCCCCACAATGGGCAACTGTACTGTTTGGCTTGCACTGTCATCATGCTAACTTTCAAATTAGTAGAAGCATCACAAAATTTACATACTTTTGCAATCTGGCAGCTGAGTCAGAATGTAATTTAGTTATCATTATAATGTAATTCATTGAATCGGTACTTTTCCAATGGAGAAACTAGTACAATTCTTTTAAAGATAAGTTTGTACTGTCCATCTAGGCAAGCTTACTCACTTGAAACCCAGGCTTAGAGGCAGCATTTGACTCATCCATGGTCACAAAGTTGTGTGAACATCCTTTTGATTTGTCTGGCATATTCTGTAAAGAATAAAGTATTGCATGCAAAGAATCAGCAGTTAGGAATGTCTCTTAACTATGTTTGCTATTAGGTATTGACAGGGTACCTGTTACAATTTGTTCATTTGGGGCTGGGGGAACTCGGAAGGCATCTGTACAACCTGGATTTGAGCCCAAGCATCACAAATTAAACAATGCAAACATTTGTTAGCTTTTTACTGTTCACTGCCCCCCTTTTTTTTTTCACGAGTAATCTGTGTCATGGAGGTCCAGACGGGGTGTCCTCTCAACACTTTGGCTTAGCCAAATGCAATTTTGTGTCCATCAGGACTGTACACGGTTGGCTCAGCAATGGCTATGGGTCTAGACTGGCCATCAGAGCCCTGTCGGATTTGTTGTTAACACTGTACAAATATGGTATGATCTGGTCTCTGTAATTGTCAGCTGAACCAAGGACTTCTGGTAAGTGTGCCACAAGGATGAAGTTAGCCCTGCAGAACGCAGAACAAATTGAGAGACTACCCTTTGACAGTTCTATGTCCAAAGTAACCCGCTGTGCTTGATGGCAGGCGGGGCCCATGGGCTCCTCCCAATTACACTTGAAGTGACATTCCTTGGAGCCAGTCTCTATTTCCTACACCCCAAGACTCCTAAGTTACATAGCATCCTGAGAGCACAGGAATCTCAAGCACTTTTGTGCTTCTGTGACGTTATATGAGCAGCATTTCTTGGTTCTCAAAAAAGAGAGGAAGGAAAGAGGTCAAGAATTCTTACCTTGCATCCCTTCGAGGGATAGACTTTGAGAATTGTACAGCATCACAACTGGCAATTGTTTTGGGTAGAAAAGGATACTGGCTTAACAGAATTCCTTTCTTTTCCTGTGAGCAAATTGTCAATTATTATTCCAGAGGGTGTACCAAGACCTGGGAAGGAACTATGGTGCTTGGCTGCCTGTGGAAAGGAGATGGCCTGCTGCAGAGTGAGGTCAGCAGCCAGTGCCCTCACATCCAGGCATGTGAGTGTGGACAAGCGATGCATGGACCAGGGAGCAGGCACTGCTTTTGGGCAATAGGTACTTATGGAAGAGTATGGTTCATGTACTGTGAGGGCTGCTGGGAATAAAAGAAGAGAACATCTGTGAGGTTCTGAGAATAAGGCTGGATGTGTGTGTAGTGTGTAATGGAGGCATTTTAGAATTTTTTTTTTTTTAACCGGAAGATTGAGGACCATTCTGTTTCTTACTTACCACAAACTCTGAGAATGCTGGCTGGAAGAAAGGAACAGGCACAGAACACTTAGCGGGATCTGAATTCACAATTCTTGCTTTTTTTTCAGTTTCTATATTTTATTAGCACATGCTTATAGCACAGACTTATCATATTCTCAAGGGGGTTTTTACACATGCACAGAGTACATCATAAATTGTTTTAATTTATTTTCCTCCCTTCTTTCTGCACTCTTTCTGTCTTTTGGTTCCCTCTTCTTTTCCTATTTCCTATTATCTATTTTTTATTTTGCTCTTTATATTTTGAGCTTCTCATATAAGAGTAACCATGTAATATTTAGCCTTCCATGCCTGATTTATTTCACTTAATACTGTTGTTTCGAGGTGCATCTATTTTCCTACAAATTTATGCTTTGTGGCAGAATAGTATTGCATTATGCAAAAAATATTACATTTTTCTTATCCATTTATTTGATAATGGAAACATAGGCTGCTTCCAAGATTTAGCAAGTATGAATTATGTAAGCATTGCTACATATGTACCACTGTACTGTTATGCCCTTGACACTTCTGAGAAGATACCTGTAAGGGGAGTAGCTGGGTTAAATGGGATTTTTAGT